>VYZS01087046.1:18816-35312 GCA_013400695.1 Neodrepanis coruscans | reverse complement strand
AAAAAAATATCAATCACATCATTCCCAAGCAGAACGAAGCAAAGGAGAGTTGTGTCCAGGGAAAGGCTCAAGTTCACCAGCCTTCTGAATACATCAGGGCTCATATATCCCTTCATCTCCATAATTATGTATGCTTTTGATATGGAAGGTGAGCAGAGCAGTTTGACTGAGTTCAGTTTGGAGATTTGGGATTTGTTTGAACTGTTCACCCCAAGTTCAGCTCTGGGCTGCAAAGCTTCGTGGCTCTGGAACAGACACAGGGCCAGCCCTGTGTGTATCCCCTGTAGTCAGCAGCTTCTCTGCTAATAATCTATGCAGACACATCAAAAGCAGAATATTCTTAACAACGCCTCTCTGGAGAATTAACAAGGGAAGAAACAGTAGAGCCATTCTTCCAGTCACTGTGGATTTCGGTGTGGTTGCTGGAGATGTGGTTTCCTTTGCACTGAGTGGGGAATTCAGGAGCATTGTCCTTTTCCTTTGTACCTTGTCAGAGGGAAAGGTGGCACGTTGCTGTTTTGCTGTGGGAGGTACAGCTCCCCTCAGGAGACTGAATGCCCAGGATTTAATTTTTCAAGAGCTTATTAAAAGTGACTGTGATTTAAAGACACAGTTTAAATCCTGTGATGGGCAAAGACACTCTGAGTACACTTTGCCCTGTAACTTCCCAATCTCCAGCTGTCTCCAATCCAAGGTGCTTCACAGTCAGAGCAAAACCTGGCTAGGCTGAACTGGTAGCACATGGAAGGATGTTTTTAAAGGAACAAGTTGGAGGGAGGGAGGTCAGAAGAAGCAGCCCTACATGGCCAAGATGCTCCCTAATGCATCAAAGTATTCAGATAATGCCACCAACACTCGTGGCAAAGTGAGTGAACAAGAATATAGGAAGCCAGGGCCAAGGTATTAATGCTCATGTCAGAGGCCATTTTACAAATGACTTAATCTGTCACTAAAATAAAGGTTTGGAAATGTTGTCCGTATCAAGGAAATTGTACACTTTGATGGGTTTTGGAGAGTATTTTTCCTTCAGAAAGCAGCATGTGGTAAGTGAGTTACTGACATGCCAGTAATTCAAAGGAGGAGAGTTTTGCATCCCTGCTGTGCAGCCAAATGACAACATAATACAGTTAGGAAAGGAAAAAGGGAGCCTCAGTCATGGGCCTTCTATGCTTTATATTCTGTAACAACAAGCAACACCAAAAAAAGACTCACACACCAGGCAACCTTGAATTTCTCCTGCAGTTCTCAAAGTGGAATGAAAGTGAGCAAGTGAAAGATTTTAGGTGCAAATTGACTTGCCTGCCAAGCTTTTGAAAATGGATTTATTCCACAAGAGAGTAAAAATAACTTTCTATTTATTGGTTTTTAATATAACAAAAAATATCCACTTGTAAATCACTGAAAGAGTTGACTTTCAATCTTTTTACTCTTTTTTTTTCTTTTCCCTCAGCTGTGTTAACCTTCTTTTCCAGACAGGCATAAGTGCAGAGAAATACAAATTCAAAAAGCCCTTAAAAGAAATATTTTCTTTTTTTAAACTTTTCAACCCAGTTTATTCAGTGAAAATTAAAAAAAAAAAGGTGTGAATACTTGATGTGCAACTCAGACTTGCAAGTAGCACAAGGATAAACTGCACCTAAAGGCACTGGGCCTCACTGTCATCCAAGCAGGATGTGAGGGACACATCACACCTTGCTCCAACCACTGTGAAGGTGAACTTCAGTCCATCACTTGTGTTCCTAGTGATAAAAGAAATGTGTTGTTGGAGGAGGTGTAGCAGGAATTGACAGACTTTCCTTAGGCACTGTGGAATAGCTCAGTAACCTTGGTGTGAATGTACAATCCATCATTTGGTTTTCAAATTGCGATATGCAAAGAAAAGGGAGGGATGGGATGTGAGCCTCTTTGCTGAGGTGGATGTTGGGTTATTTTCTGCCTTGTATCTGGGAGAACACAAAAAGGAACAATAATGGTGTGGATGCAACTGTGCCTTCCTGTGCTGCTGCTCCTAAGAAGCAGCAATGACTTTCAGGAAAAAGAAACATACTTCATGGTTTTCTTCAACAATTAAAATGTTGCCAAAGCGTGTCATCTTAAATAACAGCATCTCAGCTTTTGATAGCTATTTATTTATTAATTTTTTAAAAGTCAAAAAGTAGCTAAACCAGCAACTTTGAAAAGGCATCAGCATTTACCAAATGGCAGCCAGCCCTACATCTATATGATTGGTACTGACACATGGGTTAGGACCTTCAGTTTTTCCCAGAGAACATGTTGTCTCATGGGATTTCTTGCCTAACCAGCGAGAGTAATGGAAACAGTGTGAGGATAAGCTGTTCAGATAAGTCTCTGCCAGCCATCTACTTTTATGGTTACTTGGAGCAATCTGCTACATATTCTTTGTGAATTATATTACTCCCTATAAAGAGAGTTTGGTTAAAGCAAATAACTTTTTATTCCACCGTCAGCCCTATTCATCCATGCCTGGAACAAATGTCAGCTGTCTTTGAACATGAGAGAGTCTAATTTCTTATCAGCTTCAGTACGAGGATATTTTTCTTATATAGATTTATAAGAGCTGAGTGATGACTAACAAAAATCACAACCCAAATGGCAACAGCATATAGGGCTCCAAGCCACAACTATTTGTAGACAATAATCCCAAATTAGTAACGTCTGGAGCCACGAACACCCATGTTCAGATACACTAATCTCATAACCATGTGTATGAACACCAGTAAGCAGAAAATCCCCTCTTAGCAGCAAGCACCCCTGCAACCAACTGCACATGGGAATCACAGGGTCAGACATCCCTGGTTACTGGAGACACAGAACCTGGAGTGTGGCCTGATGCCCTGGAGAAGACCAGGAAAGTGAAATCCAATGTTCCATTCACTCTGAAAACAGTGTCCCAAGTAATTCTTGGGCACATACTGCTCTACCTTTTGTTCCTTGCTATGTTACTGCTGAGGAACACCTGGACTTTGTTTTTTCTTGTCTCAGCCAACATCCATAATTTCAAGACAATGGAAACCCTGGAGATTTTGGGTGGATTTCTACATATTGCTTTGCTTGAGGAAATAGCAAAACCAAAGTATGATTTGATTTTAAGACTTTCAAAATGAAGTTTTCCATTTCTATTGAAACAAAGCATACTTTTATTTTAAAATTTACCTCTGCTGTCATTTAGCTCCCCTCCATCCAAACCAAAATGTTCTGCTTGAACTCCACTTAAAAAAAAATAATAATTGCTGAAGTGTTTTAACACATTGCTTAGAAGTACTGGGCATCCCAGACTGTGGTTTTGGAGGGAAGTTCCTACTTGGGACTATTTTCTGCTGCAGAACTTCTCATTTTAAAAGCCCTCTGAGGAGTGCTGATGCCATCAGCCAGCTGTCAGTCCTGGGCAATGCAGTGCTGATTCAGCATTTCGTGGGGTTCAAGACACTGCCAGCACTAGGAGGACAAAATGGTGCAGAATGTATAAAATTGGGATTTAAACATGCTATATATTGCAAATGATCAAAACAACTTCTGCTTCATTCTACCCCAGTAAGCAGTAAACTTCATACCACCACAAAAGTAACAGTTACCTGGACGTGGATGTTGTGTGCATAAAAGTGTTATTGAGTGTCCTGGTTTTGGCTGGGATGGAGTTAACTTTTTTCCTAGTAGCTGGTACAGTGTTATGTGTTGGATCTAGTATGAGAATGATGTTGATAACACTGATAAGGCATCACTCATTTCTCTTGGGTTTTATTTCTCTCTCATTTTGTTATTTCCCCTTTTACTACTACTACTACTACTATTAGTATTATTTTCATTATTATAATAATATTTTATTTCTATTATTGCAGTTCTTATCTCACCCCGTAGGTTTTACCTTTCTCTGGTTCTCTACCCCAGTCTTCTGGGGATGGTGAGGAGGGTATGCAAACTCCAGCTGGGGTTAAGCCACAGCATCGAGAAATACTTGGCAACTTCAAGCATGACTGACAGTATTTTGCAAAATTCCTGGTATATTAATGTGGAATTCACCATGTAGTATCCATGAGGGATACTTGTGTGAGACATATTAGTGTCTGAGCTGTGGTTACACACAGGCGTGAGTGCTGAGCTGATTGTCTCCCCATATGTGTGGGCAGCCTGAGGAGCTGTTACCAGGTCTGCTGTCTCCAAATCTGGCATCTGGGCTTGGGGCATCCCTCAACACTCAGTGAGCTTGCAGGTGACACCAAGCTCTTGACTGGATGCCATCCAGAGGGACCTGGACAAGCTTGAGAAGTGGCCCATGGGAATCTCATGAGGTTTAACAAGACCAAGTGCTGGTGCTGCACCTGGGTTGGAGCAATCCCTGGTATCAGTCCAGGCTGGGGGATGAAGGGATTGAGAGCAGGGCTGCTGAGAAGGACTTGGAGGTGCTGGTGGATGAGAGGCTGGATATGCACTCAGCATGTTGCACCCAGCAACATGCACTCACAGACCAGAAACTCCTTGTGTCCTGGGCTGCATCCAAAGCAGTGTGGGCAGCAGGGAAGGGGGGAATTTTGCTCCACTCCGGAGAGGCCCAACCTGGAGTGCTGCATCCAGCTCTGGAGAAGGTCATTGACCTGTTAGAGCTGGTCCAGAGGAGGCCACCAAGTCTATTAGAGGGATGGAGCACTTTTCCTGTGAGGAAAGACTGAGAGAATGGGGATTGTTCAGTCTGGAAAAGAGAAGGTTCAAGATGACCTAATTGTGGCCTTTCAGTACCTGAAGGGAGCCTGCAAGGAACATGGAAGGAGACTATTTACAATGGCCTGGAGTGACAGGACAAGGGCAAATGGATTAGAAACTGACAGACAGTAGGTTTAGATTGGATGTTAGGAGGAAATTCTTTACTCAGAGTGTGGTGAGGCACTGGAACAGGTTGCCAGAAGAACTTTCCATCCCCGGAAATGTTCAAGGACAGGTTGGGTGGAGCTCTGAGCAACCTGGTCTAGTAGAATGTGTCCCTGTCCATGGGAGGGGAGTCAGGATGAGATGATCTTTAATGTCTCTTCCAACCCAAACATTCTATAATTCTAAGATTTAGTGACTGTATTATAGACTCAATTAAGTCCTGTGCTGTAGCTCCCTGGCTGAAGGGCTTGGCTTGTGGTCTGTCCAACTCTATCTTCCTTTTATTCCTGAAAACCACTTCTCTCTAAGAGTGAATGCCATTCTGTGAACACGCTGCTTGCAGAATATTTTCTATTTCTTTTCAAGAATATTAAGAAAACCTTGTACTCTTGGATATAAGCCATCATATTTACACAGCATTGAGGTGACCAAAGTAATTAGGGCTGGTCTTTACCTTTTTTTTATTACTTCTGGCAATACCACGTCCATAATTAACAACATTGTTGTGCTTTTTGTGCATAACTAGAACCCATTAATTAGCAACTGTAGGAGAACAATAACTGAAAGTGTAGGAGGGAAGCAAAAGAATCATTACTCATATTTTGTTGTGTTTCTCAGTAAACAGGTAGGGAAAAAGAAAGAATAATATCTGAAAAGGGTTTGTTTCCCAGCGGCTGTGTTTGGATCTACTCCATAGATGGATTTCTTTGTACCCTTATGAATGCTACAATAACAACTGCCCTCCTTTTTTAGCATGCTAATCACACAAAAAAATGTTAATCTTGCTAAGTCCTCTAATGCCTAAGGGAAAAGAAGAATAAGGTGTCCTGCTGTTAGGTACTGCACAGCCCTTGCCCGGATGTGTAAGGCAGACAGGGAGTGTGGGAAATGGATATGATACAGTTCCTGCTGTTAGGATGTAGTGGGAAAACTTCTGCTGCAGGATGGTAGTGGCGTGATTAGGACATGTTGGAGCAGGGCAGGGGAAAAAAGATCAAACTGGAATTATTGTTTTGACTTCTTTACACAAAAAGTCTTTTGGAGTGGACTAATACCAGCCAGAAATTCACATCAAAGTCTTTAAGATGTTTTAAAGGGAGAGAAAAAACTCTTGGAAAATTTGAAAAAGCTCACTGAGACATCTTTAAGGCAGAACTTTTACAACTTTTCATCTTGAATCAGTATCTTTTTTAGAGATGAACCTAGCTTGCATTTCTTTTTAATAAAGTTACAATGAAGCCACTTAATTATGGTTCAAAGAAAAGATTTTGTTCAAACAACCTTCTTCACTCTTGTTTTGGTAAATCCCCTCATCTTCCTTTGCCCCCTACCTCAACTCCTCTTCACTTGGAGCTAATTTTAAACATTTATTTCAAGTTATTTGCTTCATTTAGGAAACTTCTATACAAATTAGGTAGTTTTGCTTTACACAGGAGACAGAGTTTGCCCTCCAGCTGAATATCTGTTGAACTGTGAATTTCATATATCCTAATCTGTTGTTACAGCCATGCCATGAAGACCCTCCTGAGCCTGGAAGGGGCACAAGGAATGGTGCTTTCTGCCCTGCTCCTGGTGGTGGGAGCTCCCAGCTTTCCAAGACTACATGGCTGTTTCAACCCTGTGTGTGAGTAGAATGTACCTTGGTTCGGATAGGAGATATTTTTCATTTTACCTCTAGTTTAGTACAATCTTTTGCTGAAAACTAACAGAAAAATGTCTCATGGGTGGATGATTCAGAATGAAAATAAAACTGTGAGCTTCAAATTACAGGAGAGTCATGTCAGAGAAAGCTTTTTACCCATAAAAGAGTAATGGATGGCACAGACTCTTCAAAGGCAGCAACAGAATCAAATGCATTTTCTCTACTGCTTTTGCAGTCCATGTTTGGGGTCTCACTAATGAAGCATAACTGATGTGATCAAATATATGAAAACCTCAACAGACAGGAATAAGGCCTTTGGAAACTGGGTTAATGATAATTGTTTGCATTTGAGGGTGTTTTGAAATCTACCTTCTGTTTATAAAATGCCCTGCAGCTTTAAGATGAAAGCATGAGATATTCTCAGTGAAAGAACAGTGACAAGGCTGCCCCTTGGCAATATGCCCACAGAAGTGTCTCAGTGGTGGTCATTATCCCTGAGACAAAGTCTCAGGATACCAGGAGTCAGTAGAAGTATATCCTGCCCTAGAACAGCTGATACCCACTATCCTTTCTTCTCCTAGGTGGTTCAGCACAGCAGTTGAGGTGGATTTGGTTGGACCCTGTTCCAGTTGATCTCTGCTGCATACAGTAGAGCAGGGATAGAGTGGCTCTGACCTTCCATGCTCTGTAATGTTGTTCCACCTCTATAATGTTGTGCCTGATCCATCAGGTGGTGTGCCCACACCTACCATTCCAAGTTTGGGTGTTGTTGTTGTTGTTTGCAGAGGGGCAACAAATGTTCCCTCTTAAACATCTTTATTACTGTTTTTCTCTTACATAATCCTTGGAACGGAGCTGTGGCAAACAATCTTCCCTCTGCTTCTTTCCCTACACGTGGAACTGATTTGGTGGAGTGCAGTGTTTTCTTAGGACTTGATATCCTGCGCTGCCTGGTGTTCCTGGAAGAAGGACTTGCCTCTCTGTGTGAGACTGCCTTTGTTCTGGGGTGGGCTTGTTGGAGTCCCTGATGCTGCTGTGTGAGGGTATACACAGGCTCTGTGCCACTGGCTGATCTTCCCTTGCAATGTCTCTGGTTTATCTTTTCTCTTTTAATTGAGTGCATACACAATACACAGACATCTGCCCTCTTGATTCTATAAAATTCATTATAGCATTGCCTAGAGGCTTCTGCCAGGGTTTGGACTCCATCAATCTATGACAACTGATAATTCCTATGAGGAGCAGCTGAGGGAGCTGGGGGTGCTTAGCCTGGAGAAAAGGAGCCTCAGGGGGGATCTTATTGCTCCTACAACTACCTGAAAGGAGGTTGTACTGGGTTGGGGGTTGGTCTCTTCTGCCAAATAAGGAAAAAATAGGACAAGAGGAAACAGCCTCAAGTTGCACGGAGGGAGGCTTAGATTGGATATTAGGACAAAATTCTTCACTGAAAGGGTTATCAAGCTCTGGAAGTGGTGGAATCACCTTCCCTGGAGTTATTTAAAGGATGTGTAGATGTGACACTTGGGGACAAGGTTTAGGGGTTGACTTGGCAGCGCTGAGCTAATGTTTGGTCTTGATTATCTTAAAGGTCTCTTCTGACCTAAATGATCTTATGATGCTATGCTCTGCTCTAAGCACAAAAACTGGTGACAGGCAGCTTCTAGGCAGACTGAGCACAAGAAGAAAATCTCAATGTTTTGAAGGTCAGTCCCTGCAGTAACTGGCATGTCACACAGCCCAAAGAGATAAAAGACTGTCCTTTTTATTTTCTTTTTGTTTTCACTTTTTCAGTCCTCAGCAATAACAATTCAGCTGCACAGGGAACGGTATGGGCAGGAATAAGAAGGATGTGCAGGAGACATTTTTCCTTCCCCTGACCATTTAAAGATTCTCTGTTCCACTTTGCCTTGCAGGCCCTGAATGCAGCTGCCTTCCCTACTCTTTGCTGGGAGCAAGAGGGCAGAGGAGCCATGAACAGCAGCTCAAGTTTTGGTGCTATTCAGACAGAGCCTGCCAGTCCAAGCCGCCTGCTCCGGAGTGGTTTGGGCAGTCAGCCAGGCAGAGCTGCTGGCTCAGCTTTATTCTGTGTAATAAATGTGCTCTGGCAGTGCACCAACTGCCTTATCTTCTTGTAAGGACAGAATCCCTTGGAGAGCCAGCCTCCAGGCCCAGCTAGGATTATGCTCACTTCCCCAGGCAAAGAGAGCCAGTTGCAATGCTCGACACAATAACTTTGCCTTTCTAAGTCTCACTCCCTTTGAAATGGTGTGACCGAGTTCAGGAGAGGGGAATTAGCTAAGGGAAGTCGTCTTCTATCTGTCTTAATTAAGCATTAATAAAACCTGTCATTGACTCTCCCCTGCAATTATCAGTCAGTCAATGGGATATAATATTTCAGTCAATCATCTTCCCCTCAGGGTCACTGAAGGACTGTCCCAGTCAGACTAAAGGAAGTGGGAACCAGCCCCACAACATCAGTTTGGCTCTTTTTGGTGCTGTCACGCTGCAAAATACCTTCAGATTAAGAAGCAGAAGCACCACAAATCAGTAAATCCCCCTGAGATCAATTAAAAGGTTTTCCTGCATCTGGCCATCCACATACCAAGGGGCATTTGTGCCCAGGAACCAAATGACCACACCTCTGTCTAAATGCACAGATCTTGAACTTGGCTCATCCTGCCCATGCTCAGGAAGATTGGTCTCCTCCCTTGGGGAAATAAGGCTGGGTAGGGGTTAAATGAAGGGTGAGCATATGCCCACAAGAGCCAGGGGAAAACTTCTGTCATGTCAATTCTTGCACTGGACAGTAAATGCAGATTTGAAGCTCACGGTGAAGGGGACAGATGGTGGGAAAATGAAAGAAAAACATCCACAGACCTGGAGACTTACAAATTAGAGTATTGGAGTGCAGCTCCAGATCCAGGCATGTGGCCATTCCCATGGTTGTTTTCTGCGTGGTGCAGACCTCAGCCTCTTCTGAACCAGCACAGGGAGGGAAAACTGTGTGTGCAGAAGGAGCTGGGGGGCGGCTGTGATAGTGCTTTTCTGTTTGGGCAGATGTGTTTTAACCATTAAAAGTATAATGGATATTTCTCATTAGCCAATATATAGACGGACAAGTAAATAAATACGGAAAAAGTCCACGTTTTTGGTGCTGTTTGAAAACAGTGAGTTTTCTACACCATGACTTTCCTGCAAATGAATTTTTGCACATCCTTATACCAGTTGGATTAAAACATTATGTGAGCTTGGGAAACAAAGCTACTATTCAGGAGGTATCAGCATGTGTGTTTGCCACATACAGAACATTGGCAAAACAGTAACTGGAACAGCTTTTCTGGGTTTTGTTTTGAGAAACACTGAGTCTGAAGAATTTCAGACTTTAGTTTCCCACTCTCTTGTCTATGCTGTGAAAAGCAGGAGCAAGCAGCCTGGTCTGCAGGCAAGAGCAGAAGTAGACAGGGGTTGAAACTTGTGTTTTAACAGATTTTCAAGCACATCCTCACTTCCTAACCACAGGAGCAAGTGCATTACTGAGTCCTGCCTCTGGCATTGCTTCCCACAACCTCTCTTTGTGCCACACCTTGGATAACCCAAGTGCTGTCTGTGATCTAACCATGTGTGATTCTGGGGGTCAGCATTCCTGGTAGAGGGTGGTTCTTTACATGTGCACAAAAGGGAAATCTTATGCAGCAACCCAGTGTAATTCCATTCAAAACTGTAGCTAAAACCTCTTCTATCACTCTGAGCTGTTTGTTTAATTCTCCGTATTACTTAATGTTCTGTTAAAATTCTCTCTTCTTAAATGCTTATTGAAGCAAGCCAGAAGTGCGTAAAACCAATGTAATCAGCAATAAAAATAATTCCACCCCCCTATTACTTCATTAATCTGGGAAGAAGTGCAAATTGCACAGAAGCAAATTTGCCTACAGGTACAGAGCTGGTGCAGCACCATTAATGGTAATAATAGATGGGTACCACCAGGGACAGGGGCTCTTCTTGCTCCAATGGTGTTCATTTCATCAAAAGAATATTCAGATACTGGCAGCAGTTTTGTGCTCTTGTCTATTGTTCTTTTTCATTATTATTTTTCCACATTGCACAAGATTTTTTACTATTATTTCTTAACCAAATCTAGAACAGTGAAATACATGTAATATCCTGCCTTGATGTAACTCCATCCTTCCCACCACTGCTTTATACCATCAGTGTCTCCAGGAGATGATTCCTTTCCCCTCTCCTCCCCCTGAAGAAGCAATTCCTTCTTGTCAACTCTTCAAGCAGAGTTTTTCAGCTGTGACAGCATCCAGTAGCTAAGCAACAAACAGCATCCCCAAACACAAAATCAAGGTGTATAGTAGGAAAAAAAAACTTTCTGGGCACATTATGTACAATCCAGTGAAAATTGCTGCATCACAGATACTTTTGCTTCATGCTAAAAAGGAACCAGGCTGCCACATCTTGACAATAACCCATTCTGTGAAGTGTGAGGGTGCTTGCCACCTCCTTTTGCATTAGTCTTCAGCAGAGTTTTGGCCCTGGCTTGGTCCTCACAAACTGTCTGAGGAGTCCTCTGGGCATGCAGGGCTGAGAGCATTGCCTTAATTCCAATCTTTTACAGGAAGCAGAGAAGATAATTATGACATGAGTGGAAATGCCTCATGCCCAGTGGTTTCCCCCACCTTGGCAAAGCACAGGAGAGGACAGCAAGGCTGTGAGAGCACTGCACCCAGAGCTGGGATAGTGCCACAGCCCTGTTCCTGGAAATACTCAGGGACTGCTGCTCCCAAATACCAAAACTTCTATTCTGTTCTGTTCTGTTCTCCTTTACTAAAAAAACTATTCTTACAGTCATGGATATTGCTGGTTAGANTCCCCAAACACAAAATCAAGGTGTATAGTAGGAAAAAAAAACTTTCTGGGCACATTATGTACAATCCAGTGAAAATTGCTGCATCACAGATACTTTTGCTTCATGCTAAAAAGGAACCAGGCTGCCACATCTTGACAATAACCCATTCTGTGAAGTGTGAGGGTGCTTGCCACCTCCTTTTGCATTAGTCTTCAGCAGAGTTTTGGCCCTGGCTTGGTCCTCACAAACTGTCTGAGGAGTCCTCTGGGCATGCAGGGCTGAGAGCATTGCCTTAATTCCAATCTTTTACAGGAAGCAGAGAAGATAATTATGACATGAGTGGAAATGCCTCATGCCCAGTGGTTTCCCCCACCTTGGCAAAGCACAGGAGAGGACAGCAAGGCTGTGAGAGCACTGCACCCAGAGCTGGGATAGTGCCACAGCCCTGTTCCTGGAAATACTCAGGGACTGCTGCTCCCAAATACCAAAACTTCTATTCTGTTCTGTTCTGTTCTCCTTTACTAAAAAAACTATTCTTACAGTCATGGATATTGCTGGTTAGAGATTTTTTTTTTTGCTGGGGGGGTGTTAATTGTTCTTGGGTTTTGACCTCTGTACTTAAAAAATCCTCTTCACACTGTTTGGCTAAAGCCAAGAGATAATGCCAATCTATGCAGCTGTGTCTCAAAAATCTCCTTTCACTCGTTTCTTTGTTGTGCTCCCATTTGCTTTTCATCTCCCACATTCACTGCCTTGATGGAATGGACTGAAGCACAATTTTCTTGTAACAGGCAAATGACTTTTAGTTGGTCCCTGAGTTATGGCCTAACGTGTTTCATTATGCAAGTCATAATAACCGTTTCCTATATTGTACATTTTGTTTCAACACACTTATTAATGACAAAACAAAGTTCATCACATTAAGAGAGTAAAAGCACCTAATGGGCACCTAATCCCTTGCTTAACTGACTGGATTGATAGCTCAGCCAGGCTACTGTAACAAGCAAATAATAAATGTATAATGAGCTGGTTCTGATTCTCTAATCAGGCTCATTTGATTTATTTTAGAGAAGATACTCAGAATTTTATTAGTATGAGCTGGAGCAAGGCCATATAAGAAGAGAATTGAAGCTGAGCAGTCTTCTGTGCCTTTATACTTAAAAATTTGCTGGGAGTATATTATTGACTACAATCAATAAACAGGGTGAGCAACACTCCAGCAACATTTGAAGAGGATGTTCTGGATCAACAAATAGATTTCACAGTCCACCAGGGACTGCTTGTTCAGGTGTAAACCTAAGCCTGAGAACAAAAACCTATGGTAAGAAACATTCTTGGGATTGAGCACATGAAACACCAATACTCACCCAGAAAGTAAAAAAACATGCCATGTGAAAAATTGCATCTTATGCAAGAGCTGAGAGAACAGCAAATATCTGATGGCTACTTGCCCACAGAATGCAGTACAACTGCTGCTGAGTGCTAATCCCTGGCTCTGTGAGGAGGGGAGAGACAATCCAGGTGTAAAGCAGGGGAGCAAGGGGCCATCTGGATGTTTGCCCTATTCCTACACTTTGCAACTCCATAGTCAAGGGAACTGCTTAGAGTTAAAAAGGATGCAAAGATTAAATACACAAAAAGGGTTGTTAAAAATACATAACAATCATTATTATTGTACTTGTAGCACAGTGAAGAAGTGTTTTCTTATTTTGTGTTACCTACAGCTTGAATGAAATTGCTTTTCCTGTTTATGCATGTACTGAGCCCTTTGATTTCTTTGACACTGATTATATTGCTTTGTCCCTTGGAAACTTTTCCTTAATTGTTCCCTGCAGCTTAGCAACCTGAATCCACCTATATAACATGAGTGTGTCTTGGGCAGATAATTCTTTCCTCAACCCCCTAGCTCAGTTTTAATTCATAATTTATTGGATTTTACATTTAAGTGCTGACTGCTCCTTTGGACTGGTCTGGAATTGGCTTTGCCTTTAGACTTTGCTGGACATGATGTTTATTAGGGGGTTAATATGGAAGTCTGTGTGATATATAGCTTTCCATAGGAGCATGACTCACTGAAGTCAGACAGATGAGGCAGCTGGGGTGGGACCTGCATCACATACAGCACGTTACAAGGCTGCTTTAGCAGACAGCCCTCTGTGCTGGGATGTTCATTTCAGGAAGGAAAAATTACCCTCAGGTGGTCCTGGTGTCTCCCAGGACCACAGAGGGATCCTCAGCTGTTCACCTAATTCCCAGACAGCTAAATTAGAGAGAATGGATCCCATTGCAAACACCACAGAGCTCTAGGTGCTCTGTGGTTTAAGCAAGATATTTAATTTTGGGTACCTTATCAGGTACCAAAGGAGCCCTGTTGCCTTCAGTGCAAACACTTGGTTTCATGCTCTCATCATGCCCTCAGTGGCAGTGCCAGAAGCAAAGTGGGGAGAAGTTTAGGCCAACAGCCTTCAACCTGCAGGTCTAAAACTCTTCAAAGAAGTTCCTGGACATTCACAGGGGCTGCATGGGCAGAGATCTGGCATGATCAACCATTGTGAGTGAGGTGGAAAAGAGGGATACTTTCCAATGAGGGCAAGAAAGGGAATTCTGTATATCAATAAATTTCAGTAGCTTGTGCTTGGAAAATTGCTCTGCTGTTTCTAAACTTTTTCCCCCAACCAATCAGTCTGTTTCCACAGTGGCTGCTTTGAAAATGGGCTTTTCTGGGAGGTGTATGGGAACATCAGGCAGCAAGGGATGACCTTATTTCCAGCACGCATCACCACTCAGCCTGGCAGGGCTCTCTGGAGCTCTCTGTAACATATACAGCTATTTCCCTGGCTTTTCTCAAAACACTAGTTTGAGGATAACTTGCCTCCAGTAGTCCCTGATGCAGCTGCATATGCTTCTCACCCCCAGGTGAGAACCAGGACTGTCCTGGTTCTACAGATTCTCCAGAGCTGCTGTGGGTACAGTGACAGATGGAGGAGTTGTGACAATAACAGGGTTTTTTCCTCTCTGAATGCATCTTGCTGACCATTTTGCTTCCTTCTGAGGAATGTGTGCATAGGGGCAGAGGGGAAGTTGATGATGCTGATCTGGCTGGAAAGTCACTGCTTCTCCTTTTACCATGGTAACAAGGAGGAATTTGTATGCACTGGGTATGGGAAGGGTTGCAGTATGTTATGAAGGGGAGTGGAGATTTTTTGTTGTGAAAACTCTTTGGTCAAGGGGAGCAAAGAAGGAAATAGCCTTTTTGGTAGATCCCTGCAATTTTTTGCTTGGCAGAAGCAGAATAATGTTCCCCTCAGCAGGCGTAGCATTCTGTCAGTGCTAAAACAGTAACTCAGAATAAGAAGTTGCCCCTGTGAGATGGAGGACACCCCCTCCCTCCTTATTTTGTTTTCTCCAGCATAGGACCTATTTACTGTCTAGTGGGGTTTCCACTTAGTTTCCAGAATATTCAATCCCCTCATCTTATAAACTTTCACTCCCTCCTTCTCACGTTCCTTCATTGTTCTGAAATCTGTCCTCTGGGCTTGGAGAGCTGCAAGTGGAGCCAGGATGGAGGTGGCAGGTGAGTTCCCACATGGGCACTGCTGCTTTGGCTTTGCTTTCAGTGCTAAAATATGGGGTAACCTTGGGAGGGAGCGTTAAATGCAACATAACAAATTCCCTGTGCTGATCATCATCCTGCTGGATCTTTGCAGAAACAAGTCACCAGTGCCAGACCCTCCTCACAGTTGTCCTTCAACCACTAGTGGCATCACCTGAGGGGAGCATCACAGACAAGGCTGAGCTGCTGCTCCCACTGGGCTTGTGGCAGACCAGCAATCCCAGGTCAGTTTATTGTGCAATAAATCACAGCTTCTTTCTTGAAGTTTCTCCCTTCCCCCTCCTTTTTCTCAATTTTGCTTCCCCAAATTGCATCCTGCATGATTCCCTTGCGCTGGCAAAGGAGATTATCCAGCAGCAAAGATTTATTAGCATGAACACCTTCTACCACTAAAAATGCTTCATTGGCTGGGACAGGGCTCCATGCTCTGGGGAGAGCTCTGCCAAGCAGTTAGACATGTGGTTTTACAAAAATTAGAGTTAAAATATGAAACAGTTTAGCTTTTTACCACTCAGCTGTAATCTCCCCTTTACACTATTTGTCCTCTGGAGCTGTATGGAAACCGACTCTCTTCCTGGTCTGCAGCCACTCTTTTGTGTTGGCAGCAGCTCTAATTATGCACCAATTAACCTTAATTAAACCAATTCCTGTGTAACTGCACATGCAGACAATGCACTGAACAAATGGCCTGACAAATATTGTCACTTAAAAGGCATAAAAACACATCAAATCCTTAATTGGAAAGTCAGATTGTAAATTGCTGCGGATTTGTAGCCCTTTGTTCCTAAAACGATTGAACAGAAGTAGTGTCCAAATACCCGGAATTCTCCCAAAACCCTGGCTGAATTTATTTTCTTAGCTCTTGAGGCCAAAATATGTTGTTTGTGTAGGAAAAGGATGGATGGAAAATGATGGAGCATCTTTAACTGTGACAACTCTCAGGCTGGTCTAGAGCACATCAGGATGGTGACCTTGGGTAGTGAGAAACCAAGTTCCTCTTCTAGACCCTGGGTGACTTGGGGTAAATTTCTGGATTATCTGGTGATTCCTGCTGCCCTCTGCCTCTAGGAAAGTCTCCCAAAAGCTGGGGCCGTCCCTCATGCCATGCAATGGAGCCGCAGTTTTGTTGGAAGCGGGATGCAGTTTGCACCCTGTAAGCAGTAACACAGCCAACAGATGGTGCTCGTACATACAGTTACTCCAGGTTTCATCCCAAAATGCCACACAAGCTTTCTGCATTTTAGGATGCAGTTCGTTGGGGTTTTTTTTTTTAGGAGCTGTTACAAACAGCACAGTTTTTACCTTAATTTCCCTGAGCAGAATGAGCCTCTGGGACTGCTGGTGTGTAGACAGAGTCCCTGCCAAAGGGGTTACATGTCTCCAGTTTGGCACTTTATCAAAGTGTGATGAAGGGAAATAAGTTGGACTGAGAAAAATTCCAGGCTCTGCATCACTTATTTGTCCTCCAGAGAATAAAAAAAAAAAAAAAAAAAAGGCCGTTAAAAAAG
>VYZS01087039.1:0-24204 GCA_013400695.1 Neodrepanis coruscans | reverse complement strand
CATCAGGTTGCTGGTGAGAGCTGCCATCTGTCCAGTTGTCTGTTTCTGTGGTGATCAGTTCCTCAGTAACTGTGGGGTGAGGGCTGCCGCTGTGGGTACTGCTGGAGGAGGGTATTTGTATTCCTGTTTCTTGGAGACAGAAGGCTGAATATGCAAAGGACTGAAGAATGACAGGGAAGGAAACCTGAAAACCTTGTTTTATGGTTCTTTTATTAAGCTAGCTATGTGAAAATCTCTGATTTTGCTGGTCAAGTGAAGAACTGAACAAAGTGACAGTTAGAAGTGTCTGTTTGGAATTCGAGGCTGTTGCTCAGCCACATCAGGGACAAATTTTGAAAGTTATTACTCATCCTCTACAGAGTATCTGTGTAAACTTCCACCTCTTCCAAGAGCTTTGATCATTCCTCCACCTCGTTTTTCTACAGTGTGCTGCACTTCCAGCAGCAAGCTTTCCACTGTGGATCCTTGGCTGTGTGGGAGCTAAAAGCCAATTTACATCTTTTTGTTGGTGGCAAACTTTCTTATGTTGTCCTAATAATGCTCTCTGACTGATTTGACTGTTAATTTGTGTGCAATATCCCTGAGAAGATTGTCCTGAAATAATTTGAAAACCTGACTGTGGTGCTGAAGGTAAAACTCCTTCAAGTTTGTAAGACTAGTGCTGTGAAACTGAGCATTTGGAATCAGGAAGAATAAAAACATTTGCAGGAGGAGATAGGAGCTGGTATCATTCTATATGTGGTTATCTTCTTTTTTTAGTCCTGCAGCAGTTCAAAACCAAAAAGCCTTCTGGGAACCCAGCTGTAGCACTGAGGTGTTCAAAACCACATATAGATATTTGGGGATTACTTTTACAGAGCCAGTGCAAATGTATTGCTTGTTTTCTTTCTGTGCTGACATCAGTTTCGTGCACAAGTTGTTCTTTTAATAACAACCCTTTTTTTTCCTCTCTCCCACCCAGCTTCTGCCCTTCACTTGCATGTGCTTTGGCACAGTGGGTGTTTCAGTGCTTGCAGGAGTGAAACCCACCTCCTGCAGACATGGCAGACGATGACCTCATCTTTCGTATGGAAGGCATTGATAATGCCAGAACTACAGCTGACTCTGGGAGTTACCTTGGTGCTGACAGTGATGATGAAGACAATTACTTTATCTGTCCAATAACTGATGATCCAGTCTCTAACAAGTCTGCCAATGCCAAGGTAGATAATTATTACAGCAACCTGGCAAAAAGTGAGCAGTACAGTTCCAGCTCTTCCCCCCGAAGCTTTAGCTTTAAGGTATGTGTTTGCTCCAGCCTTGGGTAAGGTTTTGGCTTTACTTTGTTGGCATGAGACATTCTCTGACTGCTTCATTTCTTATAACTAACACTTTTCAATGAAAAAACATACCTCTTTTTTTTTCCAGACCTGCAGTTAATTCCATTAAGCCAGTAGTCTGACACTGCCATGGAATTGCTTACTGTCCCTTTTAGTTTGTCCACAAAAGTCATGCAGTCCAGGCAAATGATTCACTCCCATCATGAACAAACCACTTGCAAAGCAGTGCAGTGATTTGGGAGCCTCAAGAGATGATACACTTACATGATACACTTGCTGTAACCTAAATTGGGGCCTGTCAGAACATAATTTATTGTGAAGTTTGCTAATCTGTATTATTTGTAGTTGAACAAATAAAATTTTAATGGTAAGTTCTTATGTAATAATTCCTCCTTAGGGAGCTTTTGACATGTTGGCTCTTGTGCTTGGGCATGCAGTGTCCCACTGGCAGTAGTTCTGACAGTGTGCTGGAGCAGTATCTGACCTTTTTTGAGATGAAGAGCAGTCACAGCATTGCAGAGAGCTCAAAGGGGCCGTAGTTGGTGCTTCCTTGGCAGTGTGTCCTTTTTCACTTGGCTCCCTTTGCACAGGTCAGGCCTGGAAATGGAGCCTCAAGAATCCACTCTGTAGCTTAGCTATTCCAAATATTCCAAATATACACCATTTGTGCTAAACTGGCATGTCTCTTAGATTTTTGTCTCAACTAGGATTTAATGTGTTTTATTAACACATTTCTCATTATAAGTATTAACATTTATTTAATAAATACTCTAAAACCTTGGCTATGCCTAATGCATGCTTTATTTGTGAAAAGGTACCAGGGGGGTTATTTCAGTCAGATAACATTAAGTAACTCACTGGAAGGGAAACTGGCTTGTCTGCAGTAAGTTACTAAATGTAGTTAATAGAAATGCTAATAGGTACACATTCCCAAGGAAGGTGAAGAGTAAAAGCTTAGCATAGAAAGGAGACAGATGTTAGAGTATTCTGTGGTAAGCAAGTTAAGACCTGATGGGAGCTTAGTCTTCCTTTGTGTGTGCATTTTAGCACACACTAAACACTTGCCTCTGGGTTTGCACTGCAAGTTCTGAGTCATGTGGCCTGAGAGAAAACTGATAAGGTCTTCAGAAATTGCAATTATTTCCTCCTTCCTAAACTATCATTTTGCTTCTGCAGAATGTTTGTGCCCATGCTGTGGTCTCCACAATGTCCAGTTTGGCATTGTCTATCACAGATAAAATGCTCTGTGTTGAGATGTGGAGCAAGCAAGTCTCCATCTCCTGCTTAAGCTGCAGGAATAGTGACTTGCAATAAATTGAAGCAGACAGCCAGGACTGATAACAGGACTGATAACATCTCAACCACCCCCAGCCTGGTCTGATGAGAGTCTGCCTGTCAGACCCCAAAGCTAAAGGCATCCTGGGCCAATGATGATGAAATGCAGATACAGAAAAGTTGCTGTTAACTCTGCCTTTAAACAGGACTCAGCAATGTTTAATTACATAGTTAATAGGCAAGACCCTTTTAATGCATGCCTTCCAATAAAAAAAATTGCTAACTTACCTCAATAGGCTTGTTCACAGAGGTTCTAAGAATGAACTTCAATTGGGGATATAAATTGAAGAGTGGCTTTTAACTAAAAATTCTTTTTTTTTTTTTTTTTTTTAATTAACAAAGAGAACCGAGACTCTTTGTCAATCATTTGTCTTATCACATGTGTTTTCCTGCTTTCATGTCTCTCATGGATCCTTTAGAATGACACACAGCATCGTTCTAAGCATGGCTCTGTGGTTGACCATGGTCGGGTAGGTTACCAAGAAAATGTGAACACCATATCTGATAGATGCATTGGGATTTTTTTTGTTTGGGGTTTTTGTCATTTTTGGACTTTTTGTGTTCATCATTGTCTGGGAGAACTGCTTGTCTCAGCCCATAAAAGTCATTAAGTCAAAACTAAACAAGGTACCTGTTAAATGAAATAATACACATCTTTTTTGAAATATGAGCCATATGCCTCCAGCAGGAGAAAAATTGCACTTTGGTTGCATCATTCCCATGAAGTCCAATTTCTCTTATTTAAAGTATTACTTAGCATGGATACAAATTGCCTTTTTGAGAGGGAATATCTTCAAGGATGATTTGACACAGATAATTGACCAAGCAATTCTGTTTGTTGCTGTCTCTCCCTATTTCTGTCATTTGTATTTCAGTATGGAAGTTCTCAGGTCCATATGAATTTCTGTCATTGCATGACCTGAGGCAACTTCATTTGCTTATGAAACATGTAGGAAATCTTGTTCAAAGTGTCCTTTAAACTTGTTTTATTTACTGGAATATTGTGTTCATCAGAAAGGGGAGCATTTAAATTGTTTGCAAGGTATGCAAAGTTGCAGCTGAAATGCAGAATAAACATGAACAATTTAAAAGCTCAGCTGCTTCAAAAACTTCCTTGATGCCATTGCTGACATAAATTTATACTGATTAAAAAAAAAACAAAACTGACCAATTTAAATTCTGGGAGGGGAGAGTAGGAGGGGGAAAAAACATCCCAAAATGTTAAAAGTTGCTATTTATACACACTTGAAATTCAGTCAGAGAGGCCAGAGCAAAACCTCAGAGCCCAGTATTTCTGTACTGCTGGGGTGCAAAGTGCCTTTTCTCCTGCCTGCCTTGCAGAAGGCATTTGGCACATCACAGGATTCCAGTTCCAGTTTTCTTGGAAAAATACAGTGTAAAAAGAGGGAGATCAAAATGTTAAGAGGAAAGCATTCAAGTTGCCTGGTATAGAAAGAGTGTTTATATTCCAGAAAACTGCTGTGATGTTTTACTGTTGACTTGGGGAACAATGAAATAACTACTTGTCTGGAATTATTATAATAATTGATTTATACAACATTCTAATCTCTTCTTTCTTATGCTGAGCACCTTGGGTTCAGCTTGGGGCCTTGGGTTCACAGAGCTTTTTTCTTTGTCCATATTAGCTCTGTTGCTAATGGATTTTTTTGTGCTTTCACATGTGCACATATGAACTGTTAGTTCCAAAAAGTTAAAGATCAAAACAGTAACAGTGAACAGAACAGTGAACATCATCTAGATGGGCCTTATCACTGTTTGCAGTGTGTGTTAGAGATATTTGGAAATTACCACAGGTTTGATAAATTATATTTGGTACATATTGTACCAGATTCTGTTCTCAGTAACTTTACAGTGGTGCTAATTGAACTGAAACATGATGATTTAAATACCTGAATGAACTGTGTTTCAGTATAATTGAAACTATAAAAGGTCAGAGTGGTCACTGGTACCTCTCAATCCCTGCTCTCAGTAGGGCTTGGGGGGCTCATGTTGTACCTCTCTATAGCATTGGGATCCTTATGTGCTCTAGGAAATGCTGCTTTTGTGAGCTGCTGGGGATTATAAATAAACTGCCAGTTTGTAACTTCTGCAGGAAACCTGGAAACATGCTATTGAGAAAGCCAAGCAGATGCCTGACCCGTGGGCAGAATTTCACCTGGAGGATGTTGAGACAGAACAAGCCATTCGTTACAGGTTTTTGGGTCTTTCTGCTTTGGATGCTGATGTTAAACACAACTGCTGGTTTATACAAAGGCTGTGTTTGTATAGTGCAGAGTATCTGGAATTACATCCTGAAAAACTTTGAGTAACACCCAAAGTGAGTATGTCTTAACTCAGTGTTCCAGGAATAAGTAAATACTGGCCAACATCAGAAAACAGACCTTTCAGCAAACCAGTGTCACACTCCCTCTCTCCCACCTAAGCAGTATCTAGGACTTCAACCATGTAGACAGGAAACAAGGCTGAAAAGTATTTTCTAGTTGATTTATGGGTGCTGTAAACTTAATCTAATAAGGAAATGAATCTCAATGAAGAGGCAAGATGCTTAATTTAAATAGTTTAGGGGGAAAAAAGCAACATATGCTCCGTGCCTTTCCCAAAATAGCAGTTGCAGTGTTGCCAGTCCATGCAGTATTGTTGCGTGTGGCTGGAATTTCAATCCTTATAAAGCCCAGAATAGCTCAGCATGGTGTAGGTACTGAAGCTGAGTTTGGCCATTAAACTGGTTTTAGTGCTTTAACACAAGCTTTCCAAAATATTTACTCTGCTGACACAGGTTTCTGGGTGGAAGGGGTGGGGGTTAGAGGGCAGTTAATTGCCACTTTAGTATCAGTGTTGGAGAGGCCTCCCTTCCAATCACATACCACTGTCATGCAGTGCTGCTCTTCCCCACAGACTGCATCTGTTCCTGGTCAGCCACACAGTCCTGAAATACTCTGCATATTTTAAAATACAAATAAGTGCTAATATTGTTTTAGGGATACTCAAATAACCCTGTTAAAAAGAGGTAGCTCTGTTATTCCTATTTCCACTGCTTTTATCTGCTGCAAACTGGGGGTGATACATAATATATAAGGGAGAGTGTGGGGTGCCTGCATGCATGAAGTACTCAGTGGAGGTTGGGGGAATCAGGCTGGAAACAATCATGTGTTGGTGACTCAGCTGCTGTGGTTCTCAGTTCAGCTTTTATTGGGTTGGGAGTTAAGGGGGTGGGGAGAAACCACACTCATACTCTTTGTATTATCACAGGGTTTTGCAGAGATTTGCTCCTCCCTTGGTCAAGTGTTGGGTAGTTCTTGGCTCCACTGCTTCTTCCACTATTGCTGAGTTCTGCTCACATCCTTCACAGCCCTGAGGCAGAAACCCAGCCAGAACCAGCTTTGTGGCAGCTCAGGGTTGGGGAGCACAGCCTGTCCAGTGTGTAGGGCTTGGTAAGGCTCTTTCTGCCCCCAGTGTGCTGCCCAGGCATCACACAGGAGATAAAGCCTGTAGATAAAGCATTGCAGAAGTGTAGCTTCTGCAGTGGAATCTGTTCATTGTCAAGACAATTCAGTGTCTCTTCAAAGAGCTAAATGTGTTTCTGCTTTCCTGTCTGAAGTAAGGTGGGCCTGAGTGTGGTGGGAAGACCAGAAGCTTTTGTGTTGGGTTGGCAGCAGCACTTTGTAGCAGTCAATGACAGATAAGGAAGAATAGGTGCTGGGAATAGGAGGATTTGGGTTCCCTCTGCATTTTTCTAATATGTATCTCCTGATTTTACAGGTACAATGCAGTTACTGGGGACTGGGTTGAAGATGAAGTCCTTATCAAGATGGCTTCACAAGTAAGATCTCACTGTTCTTCATGTTCATTAGCAGCAAGTTCGTAATTTCCTTTCTGTTACTGAATAGTGACAGCAAGATGTTTTCCTCACAGAAGTCTCAATGTAATTCTTTTCTCCTACCTCTCTTTTTCCTCAGCTAATTCATTATGCTGTGGTGTCTCAACAGCCTTTTCTCCCCAGAGTAGAGTAGAAAATGGAGTCAGCCCTTACTTGTCAGCAACATGAGGCATTTGTTCCATTCCCAGTGATTTCCCTTCCATTTCAGCCCTCCCATTTCCTGCTGGCATCATTTCCTTACCTGGAAATAGTTCTGTGTGCTTCCAAATAATTTCTGCTCTTAGAATGAAAACTGACTGAATTTTCTGTATGTGAGGGTAGAAGCTGCTGGCACTTCCCAGTTAAATGCTGGGGTTGGTTGTGTTTTACTGGCACAGTGTCTGACATCTGGGGAGGTGATGCTCTGTTGGGCATATCCTGTATGGAAGCCTAAATGCAGAGAGCATGAGGTCTGCAAAGTAGGCTTCTCTAGGCAGTCACACTGCTGGCTGGCTGGCTCCCAGCTGGAGGGAGAATTTAAGTACCTCATTTGACAGATGTATCATGTCTTCTCCATGGGATAATGGTGGGGAGGGATGGCTTATTCCCAGTGTCTTTTCCCCAGATTCCTGCTTAAACTGCCAGTGGGTTTTCACTTTTCTTTGAGAAGATACTTTATAGAGCCTGATTGAAAACTCCTTTCTGTAGGGTATGAAGGGGGAAGGCATAGTTGTGTCTCTTACTGGTTAGAAATGACCTTTGTGGCAATGGCCATGCTGGGTTTTTGTTTTTCTCTCTTCCCCAGCCTTTCGGCCGTGGAGCGATGCGAGAGTGTTTCAGAACGTGAGTATCTGCTGACTCTATCTTTGCTGGCCTCCCTGCAGTATTCTCTTCTGTGGTGACTGGAATTTCACTTCGGTGTGATGGAAATTGTGTGAATCTCTTGGCTCCACATTAGCTGCCTGCTGTGTCTTTCTGAATTTCTGCTACTTCAGCCGTCTCTTGGAGACAAAATACTCATAAAAGTACAGAAACAGCTACCTTCTTTCTGTGTTCCTGCTGTGCTAAAGTATCTTAAAATCTGATATGATAGATGTGTGCAGCCTGGGGACCAGCTTGAGGCCTATAGTTAGGCAGAGAAGAGCAGAATGCACCATCCAAATGTTGTGTCTCAACTGGTAAAGCCTCCATCAGTGAAGAAGGTTATTCTCCCAGAGTTTGCTTTTAATCACATGTACCAGAGTAATCCTGTTCTGAGTAAGGCAGAGCTTGAACACTAACAGCTCTGCTTTCCAGAAGGGTAAAATGTGGGGTAAGATGGAGGAGGAACTTTTCTTTCCTTGAAGGGTGTTAACAAATATGGTTGTGGGCATCAGCATGCAGTTTGTGCTAGAAGAATATCTTACCCTTTCCTTGCTGTGGAAACAAATGTTTCCTAGAAAAATGTATGTTTAAGAACATTATCCCTTCTTCCCAGCTGTGGAATCCAAAGAAATTGCGTCTCATATCTGGCTTCAGTTTTGAAAAAATGGATACTTCTGAAAGGCAGAAATGTGATGTTTTGAGCTTGAGCAAAAGGGAAGAAAAGTAACCCCTCAGTGCTTCACTTTGGCATTGTTTCAGTATCAGTTCGTGCTGGTGTTTGTGGTAGTGCAAAGCCAGATAGATACAGTGCTGAATGAAGCTTGGGAAGTAACAAATCTGAGCCTGCTGACATTGCTGCTGACACTGCTTTTGGCTCTTGTTATTTACCAAATTCCCCATTACACAATATTTGGAGTAATGTCACAAACAGAAATGGGTTAGCAGCTTTGCCTTAACCTCTTATACAAAGAAAACATAACTTGCATGTCAGCTTCCTGCTGCTGGATTTTCCATAAATCTCAGTGGTGCACTGATACTTCCCATCTGGAGCTCTCCCTTGTAGGTTTCTCTAACTCTGCAGGGCTGTAGTCATGACAGTGACAGCATCAGCTGCACTTGGCTAATGAATTTCAGAGGATATTGGCTTTAGAAAAGAATGAGCTGGGTGGTTTTAGGTAGAGAAATGTTTTCTTCAGGAACTGGGGATGCTTCAAATCCCAGCTGAAATTCTTACCTCTCTTCCTTGTTCCTTCTTTCCAAGGCTTCTGTTACAGGGACTGTCTGCCCATTCCTGCAGGAGGACAGACAGCCTGAGGTTGCTTTGCCTGTAGAGTGTGCCCTGTACCAAGACCTCTGCAGCAAGGTCTGGGGAGGGAGAGAGAAGAGAGGGGAGGAGGGAGCAGAGTTGAGAGTTTGAGTGCTGCTGCTAATTAAGGTACCAGCTTAATGCACTTGTTGGCAGCCAACAGATCCTCTGTTATCCATTTTTTCCCATGCTCCCCTCACTTTTGAGGGAACTGTAGATTAAAGATTTGTACATCAACAAAAGGTAAAATCTACATCATAATAAGTATCAGGTTCAGTTTTCCTGTTGGGAGCGTGGGGAGTAGTCACTGCTGTGTGTTAAGAAGGCAGCAGTTTGCTTTTATCCTAGGAGGGGTTTCTCACAGTTCATGTTTGAAATGCCACTCCCTGTTAAGTTCTGCAGAAAATAATTGTTGACATTAGAACAGGTTGTTTAGGTGGCACAAACCCTTCATACTCTGGGTTTGAGAGGAAGGAAAAGAACTGAGGGAAACAAGGAAGTCCAGAGTAGAAGTAGCTGCAGCCAAACCAAACAGTTTGGCATGTGCCAGCCATTCCCATAGGATGTTTAATTTTCCCTTGTCCCCTACCTGTGCTTCATGTTTCAGCTAGGATACTTGATTGAGGATTGAGGGTAATGCTGATCTTGGGGACTGGCTCTGTCCATGCAGGCAAAGAAATGGGAAAGAGTGAATTAAAATTCTTGTGCTTCCTTTCACCAACAATTTGTCTTTCAGGAAAAAGCTGTCCAACTTCTTACACACACAGAACTGGAAAGGTGCCTATAATTATGTTGCTAAGCAATACATAGAGAATGTGAGCAGGGATGTGTATTTTGAGGATGTCCGACTGCAGATGGAAGCAAAACTCTGGGGAGAGGAGTACAACCGGCACAAACCACCAAAACAGGTACATTCAAAGGTCTCACTGAGCAGAAAGGCAGTTTTGCCCTCCTATAGGATTCCTTTTCAGCTGAATTTAGAAGGAATTACTTGTTCACATTCCCTTACATTTAAATGCTTAGATAGCTTCTTTTGCTCTACTATGTTTTCCATGAAATAACTGATTTTTGAATGAAAAAAATGCAGAAATTGCAATACAACCTCCAGAATTAGGGGCTGTGTGTTAGTGAATGTCTGACTGTTCTCAGCTGTTGACTGAAGACCAAAATAAAATGGTGTTTGTATTGCTCTTTGAGATGTGTGCCCAGCTGCTTTGGAGATAACCAGAGATGTCACAGAATTTATTGCCATCAGCAGTCTCAGCAAACACTTAACTGTTAGTGCTCCAGGAAGGTAGAGGCTTAAATCTTGTAGACCTCTCCTAACACATAACTAGCATGGAGTTTTAAGAACTGGAAACCTTAACAATTTTTTTAACCAAAATGAGTGCTTTTGAGTATGTGTGGTATGTGCATTGCCTCCCATATGTGGGTTAGTTAATAACTATCTATCTCACAACAGCAAGATGAGGTATAGACTGAAGTGCACAGAGAAGAGTCTAGAAATCTAAAAGTTTTAAATGCCATGTGAGGGAAAAGATGCCAGAGAGTTATGATGGCTTCTCCTTCAGGAATGTGTCTGGGACAGAGGGAGGAGGTAAAGCAGGATACAGAGATACCCTCACTCTTTCGCTGAAAAGACATCTTTTCAGGTTGTGCAGTAGTGACTGTGTGAGTTCCTCTCTGGGTGCAGACTCTTTGCAGTGTAATCTTAAGGTATCCACAAAGTAAAACAGAAAGCCAGCACTTGGTAAGGAGGGAAGGATTTGTTGCAGAAGGAGCTGTTTTGTAGTGTCTGCTTTTAATTTATGGAATTCTCCAATAACCCAAGAAGAATGTGACTCTTCCCCCACCCCCTTGTTAAACAGACAGATCTTTGCAATTGTTCAGCTTCTTGCATTGGGAATATTTTCACAGCTGGAGGATTCACACGCTCTTTGGCCTGAAGACATGAATGTTCTGTTAGTCATTGTTTATCTCCTTTGCCTCCCCAGGTGGATATAGTACAGACCTGTATTATTGAAATGAAGAGCAGACCTGGAAAGCCTCTCTTTCATCTGGAACATTACATTGAGGGCAAATACATCAAATACAACTCAAATTCTGGATTTGTGCGAGATGACAACATTCGTCTTACTCCACAAGTGAGGCTTTGTTTAATGCTTTCCATGGAGTCTGCTGCAGGGAATTTCTTGGCTCTATCCAGAGGTCTTGCATTACTGCCAAGAAAGGAAACTGCAGGCTCTCCAGCACAATGCCAAATTAATTTCTCTATTTGCAGTGGGTTGGCCCCTTACTTGGGGCCTGCTCTTTCAAGCACCGAGTGCTGCTTTTTTACATTTCAGTGCCTGCTGATTTTAGTTGAGTTGAACAGGGTTAATAGTCCTTGGAAACTTTAAGCCCTTTGACTTTAATTTTACTACAGGCATCAAAATATTTCAGACTTTCTTCAAATTCAGGCAGTGAGAGAAATCTCTCATGTACTATGTCCTGAAGAGTTTTTTGGTGCCTCATAATACACAAAAGGAGGTGGCAGATATCCAACTCATGTAAATAACACATCTAATCCATTTGCACATAAGAATGTGGGGATTTTCAGCTACAATCTCTGAACAGCTGAATCTGAGATTGCATATAGAAATACAAGTAAAAATTTCAAATGCTTCCTGGATTTTGTAAGAGAACTTTAAAATACTATTGAAAAATGCAGAGTGGTCAACAGCAAAGGAGTGTTTTACTGGGCCTTGAGAGTTTTGTTTGTTACGTTTTTTCCCCCCCTATTTTTAAGGTATTTGTCATGATGCTTAATGGAAGCAGAGAATTTGTTCTGGGCTGTCTGAATCAGTGCTGTGCTTTCACAGGTTGGGAACAAAATGTTCCCGTGGTACTTGCTGCAGTTAAAATGTTTGTCTATCACCAGCCCTCACCTCCCCCAGGCCTGGCAGTGCTTTTCTGGAGGCCTTCCCAGAAGACTCCTGATGTCTCAGCTTTATGCTGAAGAGAAGGGCTTTTTATACCTGATTCTTGGAAGGTGTTTTTTTAAGAGAACATATGTACATTTCATTATCTGATACACAAATGTAAAGACAGAGCAGCTGTTCAGGGGAATCTCCCAGAGGGAAAGGAGAATTTGTGGGGGTGCTAATTTTTTTTCAAAATATGACAGATCTTTGCTTGTTGGCAGAAGGAAGCAGGGTCCTAGAGATGCAGAGCTTGCAGGTTCACAGGCCAGGATGTTTATACAGAAGTTACTCTGCTCTGGCTTCAGAGCCCAGTGTTGTTCCAGCCAGCTCCCCACTACTGAAGATGAAGACTGGGGTGGAAAACAATCTCTAGCAAAGGAAGGAGGAATAAAGCAATATCCTCTCCTCCTGCCCATGTCCACTGCTGCTTTTCATCCTGTCTCCTTAAGCCCATCTGTGAGTGGGGACAGGTTGGAGAGACAAGCCACTACATGGTTTTACTCTCTTGCTGCTTTCATCACGATGATTATACCAGTTACGTTTCACTAACAGGGTTATCAGACTTTTCCTATTTATAACAAATGAATATGTGTTGCTGCTTTCAGTAGATGAAGGGAGAGTGTTCTCAGACATCTTCTATGGTTCTTTCCAGGCCTTTAGTCACTTCACCTTTGAGCGCTCAGGACACCAACTCATTATTGTTGATATCCAGGGAGTTGGAGATCTTTACACGGACCCTCAGATCCATACAGAGAGTGGTGCAGATTTTGGAGATGGCAACCTAGGTAAAATCAGTGATCCTGTTTGACATGCTAATGGATGCTGCTTTTTTTCTTCCCAGCCCTCTGCTGAATAGCCACTGCAGAACTGGGTGAGCTGGCAAGTTTCTGAAGGGGAAGTTCTATTGTAAGGAGTCCCTGAACAGGGCAGATTTAAAATGAGAGCTAATCCTGGCTCTTGTCTCCTGGCCTGCCCTTAAACAAGTAATGAGGTTGGGTAGCTTCCTACAATGTGAGAATAATAATTATTGCCTTTAATTTCCTTGCCTCATTGCAGGAATGGATACATCTGAATGTGAAGAGATAAGCACTGTGTATTTTAAAGCTCTAAGGGTGCATACATAGCTTTTGAAGATTTTTCAGACTTCAGGTCTTGTGCAGAGAGAGTGAAAAGCTCTTAGAGATGTTAAAATAAAATGGAGGTGAACCATGTGTGCTACAAAGCATTTTCTGTTTCTTGACTTTTTAGAAAAAGCTTTGGGACTCCTAGCTTTTAATAAGTAAACTGTAGTATAAAATTTGGTTAAACCCTTTCTTCACCTTTATTTTAATGCTGTAGGTGTTCGAGGTATGGCCTTGTTCTTTCATTCTCATTTCTGCAACAAGATCTGCAAAAGCATGGGGCTTGCACCATTTGACCTTTCATCCAAAGAGAAAAATGCCTTGGATTATAATAAAAAGTTGCTTGTAAGTGCTTGATGAAAAAAAATTGTAACTGAGCAGTAAAGCAAGTTTATCCTAATTTTAGAAGCCCTGAAAAAAATGAAAAATGTTACTTACATGGAAAATAAAAAGCTAATGTTGCAGTTTAAAATACAGCAATTCAAAGCTGACTTGTCCACACTTGTCTGTGAGTTAATGCTGTAGCTTGAATTAACAGAGAACCTTGCAACAGGGTGTATATTTAGGACCAAGTAGATCTTTGAATGCTGAAATCATTAGGAAGTTTTTGTATTTCACAAACCTAATTTGGGGAGGAAAAAAGAACTTCTTGTCTTTAACTGATCTCTGATTTTAGTGGGAATGAGACCTGACTAAATGCTTTAAATGAAATTCAGTCCTAAGCAGAACTCTCTCTCTGACTGTAAAAATATCAGGAGTTGGTATTTTGTTGGGTTGTAGAACTTTTGTTGGGGTGTAGAACTTTTCAAAGCAAACACTGTTGTATCCATGTGCGTATTTATACCCCCTCTTTGACAGAGGACTCCCAATAATCATTCCTGTTGGTTTATGTGGCATGATTAGAGTACACAGGATTATTCACAGGACTCTCTTGTTGATTTGCCCAGGAATCTGCTCAGACAATCCTCCGTGGCACAGAGGAGAAGTGCGGCAGCAGCCGGGTGAGAACAGTGTCGGGCAGTCGGCCTCCTCTGCTCTTCCGCTTGTCAGAGAACTCTGGAGATGAAAGCATGAGTGATGTGGCCTTTGACTCCCTCCCCTGCTCTCCTTCCTCAGCAACCCCTCACAGCCAGAAGGTGGACATGCTTAGTGAGTGACCCTCATACATCACTTCGGGGTGTTCCTGAGTGTTGGACACTGAAGTGTTCTGTTGGTTTTAAACACAACAGCATGTTGATTTAGTCCAGAATACTTGGTTCTAGAGTTCCTGTACCACTAAGAGAGATAAAACTGAAGTACTTTTTTGTAGATAATTAATGCACAGATGCCTCTGTGAAAAAACAGCAGTAAAATGATAATACCTAGAGCATTCTCTTCAAGCATGTTATTCTTACAATAAGAAGCAAGTATTTTTCTTCCTAGATTGGCCTGTGTTCAATGAAGTAGATAATCTGGTTCACAAAGACTATGATCATCTTGATAACCAAAGGGTGAGTGTCTTTCCAACAGAAAATGAGATTGTTGTTTCCTAATGAATGTGTTTTTAAAGGACTTCCTGAAGGCTTCGTTCAATAAAACCACATAAAGGTGCCCTGCCTACTTTCATTGCTGCAGCTCATACTGCCTTCATGTTTCTAGTAAAGGAAGAACACTTACTTTAAAATAGTATTCATTGTTCTTTTTCCACCAGAAATTTATTTGCAACTGGTGTGTTTTAGCAGGTAATTAAAGCGTGTGTCTGTTCCTCTGCCTGCATCTTGTGTCTTGGGCACTTGTGCCAACTGTTGTGGTGTGAAAGCTAAACAGGATTCCTGTGGGTTAGGGATCTACAAAAACTGGTAATCTGGGATGTTAGAGAACCTCACCTGAGGAGATGCAAGAAGTTTGCAATGGGCATTTTCTAATGCTGGGCCTTAGTATCAGGAGCTGTCACTTACTGGTTTATCTTTTAACTACCAATGAAGACTGAAAACTATATTTAGTGGACTCTTGACTTGATAAAATATGCAAGTTCTTGATTTATTTTTTAATGTATTTATTATTTTATATATATATGTAAGAGCAAATACAGTCTTGGAAGTACTTTTTGTGTCACTAAATCTTGCTCTGTCTGTCAGAGGTAACTCAACATACAGTCATTTTCATCCAGTATAACCATCCAGTATTTTTCACTGAACCAGCAAAAGGTTTGCTCTGTGAGAAATGTCCAGCTGAGGTTCTTACTAAGCATAGTGTTAATGTTGTTGTCTTCTGTAGGATTTTGAAAATGGTGGAGACAGTGGATACCCCAGTGAAAAGAGAAGTGAGATGGAAGATCTGGATCATAGAGAGAGGGTAAGAATCTGACTCTGGGTTTAACAGAGTTGGGCCTGTTCATACTTGAACTGTTTCTGTTTTGTAGAAGAATCTTAATTTTTATCCCTCTTGATCTAGACTTTATAAACAAAGGAACAGACAGAGATTTCCCCATGTTGCAAAATTACTTACTCATCTTGGGAATTACACTTTTACAGGAAAAAGACGATTTGTAATGAGGAGCTTAATTTCAAACATTGTATTTGATTACATATTGTTGAGGGTTTTTTTTTAAGTATTCTGTATTGCATTTGGGAATTGTAGCCACCTTCTTGCCATATGGAATCCACAAGTATGATCTGCTTTCAGACTCTTGCCCTCTCTACTTTATATGGCTTGAATATCAGAGCTTAATGTTATTGTCCGTTAATAATATGGAATTTCAGAATTCCTAGGGGTTAGTTGGCTACTCCTTTAAAACACAAACTTTTAAATAAATGCTTTTTGACCTGAAGATCTTTAAAAGGTATTTAATTAGAAGGCAGGAAGGAGAACAGTCCTTCCAAAGATACCACTCCTTTTGTCACCTTTGAAGCAGCGAGGTATTTGTCACGGCATCTCCAGTGTACAGGATTGAAGCCTGTGTGTGCCATGTTCTTTACCATTTTGGTATGTTTTTTTACTGTATTATGATATCACTAAAAGGTGAGGATCCAGTGGAAACAATTTTGTTCATTGTCACTATTAATTCTGCAGGATAGGAATAGCCTAGAGGGATAACTGGCACACAGCAGCTGCTGCAAATTAAATGATGCAAATCTTTACATTAAAATAGGGCCATTTAAACAACAACCGGAGACAGGAGTCTGATGAAGACAGTTTGGGAAGCTCTGCAAGGGTAAATAAAGCAGAATGTTCATAGACTGAGTTTGCTGCTCTGCTTGTTCTTTGTTCCACTCATCTGCCATCTAACCACATCACTAAATCAGATTCAGTTTCCCTTCCTTTTCAGCTACAGAATGTTTATTAATATCAGTTTACCACTCTGTGTTATTTCCTTTTGTGTCTTGTCTTTATTTTCAAGTTAGAGAAGTTCTGTTAAACAAATTATCACCTCTGCTACTGAGGTGACATAAATTAGTGATTATGCATGGGTTTCTCACTTAAATAATTACAGTTCTGGGGAGGGGGTGGCTCTGTCTAACTAGATTTATTTCCTTTCTCCTCTTCATTTTTGGAATTGCCTCCTATATGTGTTTGTATGATTTCTTAAAAACATGCAGTGTTTGAAATAGATGACAGTAGCTCTTTCTACTGTGCATCTAACTGAGGGAAGACCTCCTTGCTTGTTTTTACAAAATGTAACTTCTATGATAATTGGTCTATGGCTATAAACTTAAACAAATAACTACTCTGCAAGGAAAGGAAAAACAGAGCTTGGACAACAATTAATGATTTATTTAGATGCTTTTCAGATTTTTCCTGTAATTATTATATGTTGCTATTGAAACAGCTTTAACAGAGTGAAATTCTGTGCCAATTCTGTGCCTTTCCTGTTGTGTTTCCCCTGTGTACCTCCAAAGGCTTTCATTTTCATAGGATTGTTTTCAGCTACTGTTTTCCATCCACTCCTTATGTTGAAAAATTTGTTCTCATTTGTGTTGTAGCTCCTGAGAAACACCAATGCATGTATCTGCCTATCATCTTCTGTACTGCTACTTCTCATTTTTGTAGAGTTCTGGAATGCAAACAGTTTTTAAATTGTCATGAGCTGAAATTCTAATCATAAATGTGTGTGGGTTTAATTTTGTGCATGAATAACTTCAGTATTTGCAGTGTGACTATTCAGTTGCTCATTTTTATAAGTAACTTTTTTCTGATTCAGAACTTAAAGATGATGCTTTGCTGGAAAGTGATGATGTTTGGATTAGAAATAGAGGGTTTTACTGTTTTTTTTAATGAACAATAATAACCCTTTATCCAGGTACTAACATGATTTTTGAAAGTTGTGTCTTAAATTACAGTATTGACTAATAATACCAGTAAATAACAATATTAATGGAGGCTTTGATTTCCATAAATAATGGAAATCTATATATTTGCAAACTTCTATGTTTGAGTATAAATAGTAGTTTATTTCATGTTTCAGATCAGTGTGGACAAATGGAATCTGTACAACTCTTCAAGAGTTCATGTCCACAGACCATCTTGTGTTGCCCAAGAAATTCAGAGGCTCAATGCACTACAACTTGAAAAGAAAATTGGGAAGTCAGTCCTTGGAAAGGTAGGATGGGTCTAGTAATCCTACTTTTTCCAGCTGGAAAGAAACATATTGTATTTATTACTTACATAAAGATGTTGTCATGCATGAGTTTAGTTGTGCAGGTGGAAATAAAGAACACAATCTATAGCTTTCTGTTACCTCACTGTACTGTACAAAGGACATCTAAGCTCAGGAACCCATGAGTTTCATCTGCTTTTGCACTTGGAACATCTGGGCTCCTTTGGGAAGGACCCTGCTGTTGGTTACTCTGCTTTTCCAGAGGCATCACACAGGGAAGATACAGTGGGGTAGATATATTGTGCCTGACCCACATACCTTGCACACAGGCAAGGCTGGGCTCCTGAAAAATGGTAGCACGGACCAATTCTTCTTACTCCAGACTATTCCAGATAATGCAAATGTGAATTAAGTTTGGGTTTATGTGTGGAGCTTAAGCCCACACCTAAAACACAGTGTAGATCTTCCTGAATGTCCCAAGAGCCTCAGATGTTCTCAGACAGTTTGGTTTGAGAAAAAAACTATTTTTCCCTCAGGGAGGGAGGTCAAAAAGCCCCTCAAAATCCCATGGCATGTTAGGAATTAAATTCTGCCCCCAACTGATAATCAAGACTTCAGTGGTGTAAGGATTTTACTCTTGATGGCTCAGGTCAGTTCCTCCCCTGGGGGGGCCCATGATCACTGTTGTTTGCTTTGACAGCTGGAGTGTCAAGCAGTTGCAGGCTCGGTGCCTTTAGCTGTGACTCCCTCCTAAAGGTCTCCAAGGCCTCAGCAGATGTGCCAGGACATGCCCCTAAGACCTGGTAAAGGGTGGGCACAGGGCTTTAGGAGGCTCAGACCCATATGAAATACTGTGTCTCTTCCCTGTAGGTGCACTTGGCCATGGTCCGCTATCACGAAGCCGGGCGTTTCTGTGAGAAAGACAAGGAATGGGATCAGGAGTCGGCCCTGTTTCACCTGGAACATGCTGCAGACTGTGGGGAGCTAGAGGCCATCGTTGGCTTAGGACTCATGTGCTCTCAGCTGCCACATCACATTCTTTCTGAGGTCACTCTGGAGGTAAATAGATCAAAGAAAATGCCAAGTGCAGATTTTTGGTCCACTTAGAAACACGCATTTGAAAGGTTTTGTTTGTTTTACCAGGACACAAAGGAAAACAGAAGTAAAGGATTTAATTACTTGCTGAGAGCAGCAGAAGCTGGAGACAGGCCTTCCATGATTCTGATAGCAAGAGCATATGACACAGGTGTAAATCTTGGTGCAGACAGGTAATGGGCATGGCTGGGCAGGTTAACTTGGTGGTACTCCACAGGGGCAAGGGTGGGGGAGAGAAGCATTTGCTGCATGTCTTTCATTCACATAAGGAGCTGTTATGTTGTAAGTAATGCTAAGAAATAGTGGTTTGGAGTTACTTCAAGCTTTACTTCAACCCTGCATAAAAGCAGGGTTTAGGCCATGAGATCAACACAAAATCACTAGATCATTTCTGCTGCAAAAACTGACCCCAGCCTCATTTTGCTGTAGTGACCTGATTCTGCAGTGCAGTTACTGAGCTTCCAATATTGGCTTTCTTGGAGAGCATCAAGGCTCTGAGAAGCCAGTACAAAATTGTATTGTGAATCTCCAGTGTTGCCTAAAGGAACCATATTCAAAAATGATGTTTCCCTTCAGAGCCCAGGATTGGAAGGAGGCCCTGCACTGGTACAACGCTGCACTGAACATGACTGACTACGACGAGGGAGGGGAATACGATGGCACTCAGGATGAGCCCCGGTATCTGCTCCTGGCCAGGGAAGCAGAGATGTTAATGACAGGAGGGTTCCACCTGGATAAGGATCCACAGAGATNTTCAAAAATGATGTTTCCCTTCAGAGCCCAGGATTGGAAGGAGGCCCTGCACTGGTACAACGCTGCACTGAACATGACTGACTACGACGAGGGAGGGGAATACGATGGCACTCAGGATGAGCCCCGGTATCTGCTCCTGGCCAGGGAAGCAGAGATGTTAATGACAGGAGGGTTCCACCTGGATAAGGATCCACAGAGATCAGGTGAGGCCTCATTTTGTTTCTGTTATCAGTAATCCTGCTTTCCCTTCCCTTTTCCCCCAGCATGTACTCAAAAGTAGATTTCTTGCTTTATCTGTTACAATACATCCAGAGGGTCAATACCTTTGGATCTGTGGATGAAGCTGTGATGGTGCTGGGTGTAACAAGGCTGAAAACTGAAAGTAAAGATCTTGGCAATGACAGGAGTAGTGGGTGGTGCCAGGTCCAGTCCTGTGACACTGAGTCACTACCAGCAAACCTTCAATCCCTTCCAGATTGCTCCTTTGGGTCACTCCCCTCAGCTGCAGGTTGCTGCTTGTGTTTTGAGTTACACACAGGATTCCCAGGCCCTACACAACATTCTCTTAGTTGCTGTGTAATCTGCATGTTAGATGTGTGTGTCCTAGAGTAATCAGCCCAGTCATGTTTCCAGTCCTTCCCAACACACTAAAGAGCCATCAGCAGCCAGTGATGTAAACTTTCAAACCAGATTCCCAGCTGATGTAACTCTGACACTGTTCAAACACACCCACACATCTGGCCCTGCAGTTTGATCTCAGTTTCCCTTTTTGTCCTTTATTTGATTGAGGGTAAAGTGATGTTTTTTTTCTTTACTCTGTCAACATGAACTGATACTGTTTCCTCCTCCAGGTGAGCTTTACACAGAAGCAGCAGAAGCAGCAATGGAAGCCATGAAAGGCAGACTGGCAAATCAGTACTACCAAAAAGCAGAAGAGGCTTGGGCAATGATGGAAGAATGATACCAAAATTAAATGGTTCTTGTATATAAATTTTTATAGACTTGCTGCATTTGCAGCAAAAAAGATATATTTTTATGTGATGTTACCAGTTCCTTTTTTTGTACTTTAGTTTTCCATTTTTTTTGAGGGGAGAAATTAAAATATAAGTGATATGTAGGGTGCTATAACATAATTCTGTTAGTATTTTAAAGCTGTAATACAGACACACTTGACCTTTTGTACTTTTTTAACTGTTAGAACTGAGGGGCTTAGTTTTTTTGACAGAAAAAAATGAAGCCTTATTGTTCAAGTTTCACATGTCCTGTTTTTTTCTGCAGCACGTGATCAGTGTGTTTACATTTTCCTCCTCTTCCCCACATACAGAAGAACACTTGAGTAAAATTCTCATAATCTCTTCATGATTTTTGGTGTATCTCACCAAATTTGCACATGAATGTAAATTTTCAGTTTATGGAGGCAGCTACTGATAATAGTAAGTAGTCCCATTATATTATGCTGGTGTTGTTGGACACTTATATTATTCTTCCCAAATGAATTTCAGATAAAATTCTTAGAGCTTAAGGAGGGGTGAGGAAGGTGCTGCAGATTGGCAGTGAGAATGTTCAAGGTGGAATGTTTTATTCATAACCAACATTGCATATCATACCATTAGAAAATTACTCATGTTCCTGATGAGGTGAGGCATCCAGCTTCCTCTCTCATTTTCACATTTTGCATGATATAATAGCTCAGTTGTATAAAATTCTACTGATCTTATATTTGTCCAATAATGTAGAGTAGGAAGATCTGTAATATATGAGTAATTTGAAGTAATTTCTACAGTGCCATCTCAATTCTCAGTGAAGTTAGATCATCTCCCTTAAAATGAGAATATGCTTTCCACCATTCCCAGAGGGATGTTTGAAAAGGTCAGAAGGTGCTCATTTACCTATTTCTATGCAGAGAAAACAATTTGAATGGTTTAAATATATTTTAAAATGTTATTTTATCTGCAAATGGTTTCAAACATCAGTTACAGAAAAATTCCTAGTTAAAAAGTATTATCCCCTAACACTTGTATTGCTGTGTCCTGTTTGCATCATCCTAACCAGGAATGGGAGGACAACTACATGGTGGTGGTTGAATTATTGCATAGAGAGAAGTATCTTCCAAACCTGGTATTTTATTCCAAAGCTGCTGTGCTGTCTATAGGGAGAGTATAGAAGCTGCACCTATTCCTTGGTTGTGCTCAAGTCATTTTAGGGGAGATTTAAGATAGAAGCTTCTGGCAACATCTTGCTGTATATTGCAGGGATTGTGGGAAAGTAGTGCCCATAGCCTTTTAATTTAGTTTTTGTTTGAGAGGGAAGGCAAAGCTCTTGACCCATTAATGGAGGACTTTCTAATGTCTAGATCTCAGTTGGTCTTTGGGAGTATGAAGTGAGGTACTAAAGTAACCAGATTTTTGGACCTAATATGCTGAAATAGAACCAGAGTTTGTAGGAATGCAGTTCAGATGAATGTTTTAAATGCCTATCCAAAGTTCTGCTTCAGATGCCAAAAGCCTTTTTGGGGATGTGGCCTTTTTGATATTTCAGTTCATAGCATTAAAATACCAGCTATCAGTGAAAGGTGAATGTGCCACTCACCTCTGAAGACAGCTGAATAGTCTGTGTTTGGTGCAGAACCAATACAGTTGTAGGCACTTTAACAAATTCAGACAAAAGGATTTGTATTCCTCAATCAGATGTTGATGCCAAGGAAGCAACACCACCAGCTATGGAGGGAGGAGAGGAGATTGAAAGTGCCCATCCAAGATGTGTATGTAAAGGATGTATAATTATTGATGCTTTTTGGTGCAGTTTAATTTGCTAAATTCAGTAGTTGCTAAAGTTGCTGACAGCTCTGTGTAGATCTGGTATGTATGTAAATGTGCACATAACTCATTGCAAAAATTACTATGATTAATTCTTTGTTTGCAAATGCTACTTTTTAGGGATGAAGACCATCTTCTGTCCTAAGGTGGTATCACACAATTTAGCCATACAATAAATATGAAAATGGAAATTGTTTACAGAAATATTCACAACTTATTCTGTGACATTCTTTTGAAGGGAAAAACTATATATTTGACAGACTTTTGCAATTATATTGCTATATGCTGTATTTTTAATCTATTCACAATGAATAAATAAAAATCTGTATTTTTAAAATATGTGAAAATAAATCTGAGGCTCAGCCTGCCAGAATTTACCCGGGTTCAGCATTTCCAGATGTCAGTGGGAATGTTGCTTGGGTAAGGACAGCGAGATGGAAGCCTTTGTTTGTGTATCAGACATGCAAATACTGCCTGCCTGCATCACTGAGTCCTCTCATTCACTTGGTCTGTTTTCATTCTGGTTTTATTTGGCTGATCAATAAAATCATTCTTTTTGTCACTTTTCTCAGTAGAGTTTTACTCATTACATGGGGGGGGGGAGTTTTTTCTTTGTAATTCGCCAAAATTCAAGCCTACTGTTGAAAGATTCCAGAAATCCTCTGTGGTTTTGTATTATCCCAGCCCTGATTTCATTCACTTTCAACAGAACTAACTGGGAGGAAATGAAATGTTACCAACCAAATCTCTTTTCCTCAAGAAAACTAAATGGTTGATGTGCTCTTTGATTTGTGTTCAGTTACACATGTGGTGTTTGTAACAGGGGATAAAATGTAAGGCCTAGAGGACTCATTTTCAGGATGCTACAGAGGCCTTTAGTCTTTGCTTAGTCCTGAGCACAGGCTGGAAATACCTGGGCTGTGTGATTTGAGGTGGGACAGGTGTCTGTCCTGATAACAATATCTAATGATACACTGTCATCTGAGTGTGATTTATTCCCCTTTCTGTTTGAGAATAAGCTCTCTGATACTGGCCCTTTCAAACTGTTAAAGATGGAGCTCTTGCTGTTGCTTTTTTAATGCTTTATTTAGAGAGGTGGAACTTATACCTGTGTAGTTTAAACAATATGAAATTGTTTTCCAGCAAAGGCACTGTGAAATAGCAGAATCTCCTAACAAAAAAGGCACAGCTGGGCCTCTGCACTTTAGAATCACTAAGATGAAAAATAGTGAGATTTGGCACCGCTATAGTTTTAGTCTTTAGCTGTAGTTGCTGCCACTGAGAGCTGGAGTGTTTGGCAAGTGCAGCAAAGGAAGTGGGAATAGCATTCTTTAGAAACCATGGAGACAACCAACACTTAAAGCTTATGAAGTGTAAATAAGAATATTGCCTGTTCCTAAAATACTGGTCTGGGGGACTGATTTAATCTTGCTCTCTTCCCCACAGGTGTAATTTAACTCAGAGTAGAAAGTGCTGACAGACATAGGTTGTTTAGATGGGCCAAACCAAGACTTCTCATCTGAATTTGGAAAGGCAGAATTCCATTTGAACCTCAGGTTGGATTCAGGGCCAGTGCTCTCAGTGGTGAGTCAGGCTATTTTCAGGTTTAAGTTTTCAGGGACATCTGTCATGTTCCTCCTGCTGTAGGACATGATTTCTTCATGGGGACTCCTCAAGGGTTGGTCCTTTTTCTGGATGTATTTGATACTAATGTTTGGTTCTTGTTCTCTGGCCTATTCCTGTACCAGAGAGACAATATAATGAGGCTGCGAGCTTGTGGTGCAAGTTTGAATTCTCCTGTAAGTTCATTCTTTTTTGATTTCAATAATGTTTCATAAATATCATCTCACATAAGTAAAATGAGAAAGCAGGTGATCCAACTGCCTTCCCTTAAGGACAATCTGTGCCTGTGCCCTTATCCCCTGTGTCACACATGGCTGATGTGGATAAGTTTGGGTACACAGGCTTTGTTCAGTGCTCAGGGGAAACATCTCTATGGCCAAGCACACAAACATTCCAGGCACAGAGGCTGAGCTCACCTGTGACAGGGCAGAAAGGCACTTCTCACGGAGGATGTTGGTACCTCACCGCCCAGGCAACAACACCTGGGAGGCTGTAATAAAGAACAATTTGTAATATGTGTTCCATGCAGCCTCCCACAGACACACACACACACACA
>VYZS01087022.1:0-33379 GCA_013400695.1 Neodrepanis coruscans | reverse complement strand
CCCCGTGTGTGGAGAGTTCAGGTGGCTCTTCCACAGAGCCTCTGTACATCCCTCCACACCATGGGCACACAGCAATGTGGTCAGTCCAGGACAGGAGGCCAGTTTATTCCAGCTGGTTTGGGTGCCACCAGCACAGATTGAGCACCATGAGGCTCAGAAGAGGCTGCACAACCAGCGCAGGCATCAAACAAAAATATCTAGGGCTTGGCTAAAGAGGCAACTTTAAGACTCTCCTCCTGAGCTCAGAAGGCATCTCCATACAGGCCAATAAACCGAGGAGGTTAGATATAGAACGTGCTTTTACACTGTCAGGTTTATCCTTCTAGCAGAAAGCTAGTACACAAGAGAAACTTAAATGAACAAACATAAAATCCCAAAATCAATTGCTAAAAAAAGGACTGCTCTTTGATTTAAGATCAGACTTCTTGTTCTCTCTAAGCCCCTCCATGGTACACAAGTTAAGGATGGTCAAAGCACTCAAAATGCTTTAAACTATTTTAAGTTGATGGAATTCTAGCAACCAAAAATTAACTTAGTTTTGAAAGAAAGCTTGGCATCGTAAGACATGCTTCTGAACTGTGTTTCAGTTCCTCATCTCCATAATAGAAAAAAGCCATCTGCTCCTCAAGGGCAAATTGTAGGGCTTACTTCTGTATAGCTGTGAAAACCCTGAGACATTCTCAGATGGAAGGCCCAATAGAAATGCTATCAATTTCAAAAATTATTATTATTGCAGATGGTAACTATGAGAATAAAACACAGAGATTGAGGACTGAAAAATCTTCAGTACTGATTACAGCAAATTTTGCATTGCTGCACTATGTATTAAAGCCAAGGATAGATCATTATAATGGATTATTGTAAGAACCTCACATAACTACGCTGCTCATTTACACTGCAGTGCTGGTGTGAAGTAATGCAAATCAAGTTTACATACCAAATGTTTTAAGCTTCAACATTTTCAATGCACTGTGACAGCTTTTTACTTAAATTTTTGATGGGGTGTTTAGTCCTATTTTCCTGTACATATCCCACACAGTTATAACAAATAGTTAAAAGCATCATTAGTATTCCAAACTCAATTTTCTATCTATGTATTAGCTTCACAGAACATTTCTGTTCGTTGTGCCACAGAAAGCAACAGTGGACTGCAAACCACCAGCCCTTGTGGCAATGAAAACCTTTGTGTGCTGACACTGCACCTACCTCTGAATGGTGCCGTAACTGCTGGGCTGTGACTGAAAGCCAGCACTGATGCACACTCAAACACATTTCATTAAATGATGGAAAAAGATTTCTGCAACTGATTTATAATTATTCATTAAAAAAATGTCCCCCAGAACTGCTCAACCCACCCTTAGCCAAGGCAGTGAGGAGGGCCCTGGAAGTTCACTCTGCTCTTACAAACTCTATGCACAACTTCAGTGACATGGGCTCCTTCACCAAACAGTTCTCACAGTTCTGTAACTTAAGGCACTATGCCATCCTTAATTTATATAAATATATATATATAATGTTCAAAGCAAATCTGAAATTGGATAAAAATCTAAGAGGTGCTAATGTAAGCAGCCCCAAAGGCAGTATTTTTGTTGTTTTCCATGACTTGAGAAAAATGCAGTTATACCTAATCATATGCTTATGAGGTAAGCATTTTCATTGGACTAAATTACCAAAGGTCAGTGACTTTTTTCCCAACTTCTCAGCTTTGCACTGCAATTTCTTTTTTAGTGAATATTTTCCAGAAGGAAGAAAGACGTCTGGCTCAATGGAAAGTATATATAATCTAATTTTTCTTCGCATGCAGAGAGTAACTTTGTATTTAGAATACAAAATCAGCACAAGATGTAGTGCAGAATTTCAAACATTAAACTTGCTGGGATGTCTGCCACAGATAAACTGTTACACATAGACAGTTTAAACCTTGCTGTCTTTGTCTAAACCTTTCTGTAGTGATCAAAGATACATCTAATTAGTCCTCTTAATGCTGCAAGTTAAAAGTACATACAAAGATGTCTGTTGAAGCTTAGTTGATATACAGAAACTTGTTAAGCCTGAGCCCTTGTCTCCCATAAGCAGATATCAAGACTCAGTAATGACCATCGACTCAGTGATCATAATTCTATGCAGATGATAAAATCAGGAATCTATTTTTAACCTTATTTTTCTTATGTCAAACAGTCTGTATTTTGCTAGTAACAAAAAATTAACATATCGTTAAATAAGTTATTTCACACTTCAATAAATGGCATAATAGGGCTGGAGGAGAAAGTTTTATGTTAGATCTAGGAATAAACTAAATGCTTTCAGAGTTGAATCACTGTTTTTCTTTACTCCCTTTGGAAAAGCAGCAGATACTATATTCTGCTGTGCATCATGGACTTGGGACTGAAAACAGCTGCACTCTAATTACATGTAAAGTGTACCAAAACATTCCTTTTATCACAGACTGTAAATCTGTTAGCATCTGTCTCTCCTTTGTTTCTTCCACAAGATACAAGCTTGTTTCTACATTTTTCTCACCTGTAGCGGTAATTAAAATTCATTATAAATGAAAGGAGTGAACACTAAAACAAGTTCCTCTGTGTACAGTTCTAAACTCAAATTAGAAACAGCTGTTTGCTAATTCATGCAGTGATGTTTTGTCGTGCTCTGTGAATCAATAATAACTCACCCTATTCCTACCAAAAGTAGGATTATATATATACTTTTCTTACCAATTTGCTCCTCAGAAATGTTCAAATGCACATTCAGTCTTTTTTTTAAGTGAGATTAGAAGATGATACCTACAAAATCATAAGTGAAATAACAGAAAGATCTTAATAGCTTGCTGCTCATGCTTACCCTGCTACCTAGAGGGTCCTGTGTCAATCTTGCCTGCTTTGATACCTACAGAGCATTTAGCAAAAAGGCACATTGTAAGACAGATGTAAAAGAACAAAACTATATATGGAGTCACACAAATGCATCACAGATGCAAGAGTCACATAGAACATTATAAAATTAGAGTTTCAGCTACGACATGAACAACTTTCAAACACTAGCAATGACAAAGCCCTCAGGAAAATAATCCTAGTAGAATAATTATTACTTATAATAATTAGTTATAAAATTAGTTATAATAAAGGTAATACTTATGCTAATTGTTAGTAGTATTTCTTCATACTATGTTAGCCACAGCACAAATTTCATAAGACCCCACTGGCCTTACACTCCCACAATTACATTCTGCACTTCTTGCTACTTGATGTCAACATTTATCACAATTTCAACACTTGATTATACAAAACAAAGAGACAACACACAGCGGTTAAGAGCTGTGCCTGCTTCCTTTTTTTATCTAAACCTAGGGATACAAGCAGGGTGGTTGCACTGATTTAAGCAGAACCCACAGCAGATTTGCAGAGCCTGCCCTCATCACTGCTTGAGGGGGGCCAGTGCTGGGCCTTGCACTGCCCCCTTTGCAGAGCCAAAGATCCAGCCTGGAACAGTGGGAAGAGTATCAGCCTCCATAAAGGTCTCTGCAATACATGCATTACTTCATACATTTTCTCATCTATATAAAGAGATGTTTTCCCTTCCTGATGTTTTGCTGCTGTTAGCAGGGAGAGTGCTTCCCATACAGCCCACACCTGAGCATCAAGACTGAACAGCTCAAGGAAATGCGGCCAGTGGGACAGCCTTTCTGGTGGGGTGAAATGCATGAGATTAATTTCCTAGATTTATTATTTCCTCCCTCCCATTTGATCAGGGAGCTCTCAAATACAGCAGGCACCTGTTCTCAGGCTGTTCTGCTGAGTACCCTCAGGCATGTGTGGTCAGATAGACTCAGCTCAAGCTCTTCCCCTCAGTTCACATCCATAACTGAGCATCAGAAACACAGACTAGCTGCTGTTTGGAGAAGAAACTCAATGAATACAGAAGTTGGAAGTAAAGAGAGACAGACTTTTCTCCATGAACAGACCAGATTGGTATGATTTAATTTAATGCTTTACTGTGCTCATTTTCATGTTTTTGCATTGTACTTTCAAGTGATGATTAAGTCATCAATTACAATCCATTTAGCTCATTCATAAAATTCATTTAAGGGTCATATCCTGCACAGTGAGCAGGGAGCCCAGGAAACCGGCACTGACAAGGACAAGCAGCACTTTCCCACAGGACATTCAGCTTGTGCAGAATCAAATCTGCACACATCATTTTGATGGTGTGGGCAGCAGTCTGGAGGAGCAAGTGTCTTTAAAACTGGGGCAGTGGCAAACTAGAACAAAGAGTGTTTTGCTAAGTCTTTCCTGATAAGCTGCTGTTACTGCTAAGACAAACTGTTTGGTGCTGGTTGAGAATATTAGAGTGGGGTTTCCATTTCTATACAGCTCTGTTTGTACTTTTCTGTCATGTATCAACTGTGAGCCAAAAGAACCACTAAGCAAGAAAACTGGAACCAGACACCAAAAATGCTCTCTGTCTTCTGGTTGGGGTCACCAGAAGTGACTGCATTGATGGGATGGCTTTCTATGATGCAATCTTCACCTGATGTTATGTGGCAACCTGACCTCTAAGAAAATGGGTTTGCGGTCCCTGTCTATAACAGATGAAAAGTACTTTCCCAAGAACAGACTTCTACTCCTAAAAAAGTATTTTCCATCAGTGTTCAGAAGAAAAGACAATTGCCACGTTCCAAACCTGAGAAAAACCTCATGTTTCAAACCTCGGCCCTGCACAAGACTTTACTGCCAAGCTTTCCAGCCTGAGGAACTTAAAGCTGATCATATTATTAGAGCAAGTTGCAGGGGAAAATAAAACCAGCTTGTTAAGTTAGAAAGAAGTAGGCAGTTCCAGACTCTCATTTTGATCTAGGTGGGAAAACTGTGACACACTTACAATTTCAATGGGTTGATGTTCATGATGAATAGACCTAATGCTCAAAACCACATGTTGGCTGAAATTACTCAGCAATAAACAAACAGTAAAAACCAACAACCTCCAGATTTTATACTGCCTTCAAAGAAGAAAGGAGAAACAATCAGTAAATTACATGTGACAAACAGTATCAAGTAACCTGTTTTATAGCTACACACATGCATTATTGTTCTGACTTCCAAATGTGTTGTGTATTTGCATCAATCCTATTGCATTCAATAGGAACAGCAGTTACTCAAGACTCCTGAAAATTCAAATGACATAAATATGAAACACAGCCAGTTCTACATAGAGATATTTTCAGAAAGGTGCATGTACTCCCTATACCTTTCATGAATTCAGAGTCAAGATTTCATGCAAACACCATAAATGGAAATGAAGCTGCACTTGCAAACATCACAGCTTCCACAAGTCTGGGGAGTGTGGTCCCTCAAGGCCTTCACCCACCTCATTTTGGAGGGGTTTATGATACCCACTGACCCCAGTGGGTGTCCCTGGAGCTGAAAAAGCTACCAGCTCCACCTGACCCCAGACTGGAGACGGGGTTTGCTCCAGCTAAATAGATCTCCCATTCCTTGGGGACAGTATGCATTATGGCAAAGTACAATTAGTTAGGTTTGTTAGTGAACAATTAAAAAAAATTAATTTAAAATTAAAAAGAGCACACACAAATGTAAAAGCACACTGGTGAATATGAAGCACATTCCTGATTATCATAAACATCGGTCATGAATCTGCACCATATTTGTGACTAGCCTGAGGGGAACTGCATGAAAGAGAGGTGGGAAGGAAGTTCTCCACTTATCAATACCTGACAGAAATAACTGAACAGTTTGAAAAGAAAATAACTATAGATTTTGTACTATGCAAGATGAAAGCCAAACAGCATGGCTTGCCTAGGAGAGATGTGTATTCCACGCTGTATGGTAATGCTACTTCTTTTTTACTAACAGTATCCATCATTTTAAACAAGAAGAGGCTTTTAAAACAAGCAAGCAAACAAAAGTATTTGCCACCCGGTAAGAATTGTTCTTGGTTCACCAGTGTTCCCCTACAACAAACGTGCCGCATGAGAGTCCTTTCAAGTTTAACCGTCAGTGACCCAGCATCTGTGATCTGAGGACTTGCACTGCACCACACAATAAAAACCATCCACCAAAAGCTGCTCTCTTCTTCCAACACATCTCTGCCCTTTTGACTGAAGGGCCTGATGACAAATCGTGTGACTGCGCTCTCAGGCTTTCAAGAGAAAAGCTGTGGCAACAGCTAAGGTCTGTTTTCCTAGGGCTCGTGCTTGCCTTGGTGCACCCCAAGGAGGGATCCCAGGCTCAACCTCGCCGAGTGCTGTGCAGGCTGCAGGGGATGATCCCAATGCTGCCCACTTCAAGCCCCTCGGAGTCACGGCACAGTGGATGTCCCTCTCCTGTGGGCATCAGGCACTGAGATCAGCCCAGGCTGTGCCCCATCTCCTACACCATAAGTTTGCAGAGAGACTTTCTGAGCATGTCTAAATTCTTTAGAGGCTTCTCAGGATGTCAGTCAGCACCGACCACGCTCCGGAGAAAGCCTCCCGTAGGGAGGATGCTCATCAGTGCAGGCAGGCAGGAGTGGGGAGCACAGCTGGGGAGCCAGAGCGAATCCAACCAGGAGACGGCAGCCCCTCCGGCCCTGCTGTGCTCCTGCCAAGAGCCTGGCAGACACCTCCCTTCCAGCCACGGCTGCACTTCCAGCCCCAGCTGCAGGTACCACACTCTGCCCATGAACCGCAACAAGGCACCACTCTCCTTAAAGCTCCCCAACAGCAAAGATACCTTTCTCCTGAATTAGTTTACAGCCTTAGGTGCTGGTTGTCTGTATTCAGACAGCTCTGGTTTAACCAAGAATGACTAGATGTGTGATTGGGTTTTTGCCTCCCACAAATGTGAATAGTACAATTTATTCTAGTTAGTATTTGTCTCTGTAGCTTGGCCACAGATACATGAGAGAGTGAATTTATAATGAGGAAAGGTGCAGGGCACAATTATTTGTTTAAATGGGATTAAAATTAGGGTTGGAGTGTACACTGAATCATCACAATTTATCCCTGAAGGGAAGGAGGGACAGCAAACGTCTTGGCACTCACAAACAAATATCTGTTTCCCCACCAACTCACTAACAGCACTCCTTCCATTTGAGAGCAGACTCACACAGACATTGGCACTAATATCAGAGAATTAAATGAAATAAAGGGAAAAGCTATAGTCAATAGCTTTCTCTCTAAACTTGCCCACATAATGAAGACTGGTTATACTTACAAAAGAGTATCTGGGAATGTTAATAGATTAAACAACTCAGTAAAAGGAATGAGGAGACAGTAGGGAGATAGAGAGATCAAATTTACCCTAGAAAAATTCACTGTGACACTACAGGTACAGAAAGGCATTTTACAGAAAGGTACAGGTTTTTAATAGAAGAGTCCACTAAATTAAAAAGTGGGTGGAAGCTGGAGGTGGATGTTTGGCGTGGACACATTTCCTGCAGAGGAAAAATGATCACAAAATCAAAACCAACCAAACAACAACAACAACAAAAAACCTCTCTGGGACATAAAGAATCAGAAGTTTGATAGACACACTTCTACCTCCAGAACCAGGTGTGTTCAAAAAAACATCTTCAGGTCAATTAATGAAAAATATTTTTTATTTTTTTCATTAATGGATTTCTAGGAACTGATTTAGGGGGGGGCAGGATGGGGGGAGAGTGGTTAACAATTTCCCCATTATTTAAGATTATCATACCTTGTACCTTTGGATTTTCTATGAATTTAATCATATTCCAGGGCCTTCTGGCTACCTGGCATCAGGGAGGTTACAACATCATGCCTACCCTGAAGTCACTGAACACAGGCATAAAAGGGACTCCATTTTAATTTAGTTTTTTTGGCTGGAATTGAGATACTGGATCTGATCCGATTTTTTTCTTACTGTGCTGCTTTGTATCAAAACACCCATTTTCCAGTGGGTGGTGCCTAACAAAACAGAAGCAGAGGTGTGAGCACAAAGGAAACAGCCATTATAAATGCACAGAAACACACCGTGTCAACACATACCAGCTGCCCAATATGTACAAAAGCTTTAAAAAAGGATAACCAAGTTATTATTTTAGAGTATTGCTACATTTTCCATTTTAAAACATTTTACTATCTATCTAGTGTTGCTAGAGAAGGTTTCACTGCAAACAGTGGAAAGCAGACACCTTCTAACCATCCTACACAAATTCCTGTCAGAATTTTTGTGCAAAGTGTTATCAGGTAACAATATTTACACGTACAGTAATTATGAAAAACTCTGGGATTGTGTAATTATGTATTTTAATTACATGATCTGATTAGCTTTTTTAATCACTTCATAAAAAGAAAGGAAATTCACTGAGGTTGTCATAAAGTTAATAAAAGTAAAGTAATTCACTGCTAAGGCTCACCATGGTGCCTTTCTAACTACTTCCTTGCTACACCCCACTGTGCCTAGGTATTGGAGGTCAACTATAAATATAAATTTTCTTACTTTTACTAACTTTGGTGACAATATTCTTGCTCTTTTGGCATGAGTTTTTTTGTTTCATAAGAAAACACTTTTCATTTAGCTGGATGATATTTTAAGACAAATGGACTCCCCAAAACTATGAACCTTGTTGACCTAAAACTCATCGAGATGCAGCCTTGTCCTGCTCCGTCTTCAGCCTTTTGAAGGGACATTTGGGGAAGCTACTGCGTGGTGGTGACTGTCACACAGAGCTGTGCAAGCCACACCAACAGCCTGCAAAAACAACTCAATTCTGCAGAGTTGAACAATACACCAACAAAGCTGGCTGATCAAATCAGGCCATCGAGGTACATGGCAAGTCAACACAGTGCTATGAAAAGACAATGGAAATCAGCCCAAGGATTGGATAGATGGAGGCAGGCAGCTGAGCCCAGGGCATGAAACAGAGACAAGGTGGGTGGCAGAAAATGGTGCTTGTAAGAGGCTGGATTCTTCCAGCTGCAGCAGCCAGGGCAGCACACAGAGGCCTGGCCTGAGGAAGGGGAGGACTCAGCAGAAGCCAGGACAGGCAGCACAGCCAACTGCCTGCCCCCCAGCAGAAAGCACCTGGGGATCCAGCTATGAAACATAAGCAACCCCTCAAAAACATCCTGCTGGCTGCTGGCAGTGCAAATGGGAGGCTGACATGTGCATGGGCATGTGGAAAGAGAGGGCTGGGGGAGCAAGCAGGGGTGCAGGAGGTCGCCTTCTCCCACTCCTGAGGCAGGACAGAGCATGTCTGTTTCAGCTCTGGAAAACAGTTTTTCTAATTTTTGGACGGTTCTGCTATAAGGAAACATTTTGTTTATATCCAAACTGGGAGTCTATAATGTAATACTTGGCTATTGGATTCAGCAGTTCTGTTTTACTCATTTTTGGTTCACCCTCTCCTCCCACCAGCCTTTCTTTCTTCTTCTCCATTCTCTTTTTACCTTTCCACCCCCTCTTGCTCGAATTCTCTGGGGAGAACAAATCACTTTGGGAGGTTTAATGGACTGACAAGAACAGAAATTTAATCGTGGTGTGTATGCACGGGCCAGGCACATCAGAAGCAACCGCAGTGCAATCCATTTGGGCTGCCCCACCTGTGACCCCGGCCGGGCCAGGCACCCCCTCTGCGCAGGGGCCATACAGGGAGAGGTCCTTCGTGCTTGTGCAGGACCTTGGTGGTGTCTGCTTCAAGAGGGAGGACTGCCAGATGCTGACAAGCCAAAAGCAGTTATTTCAGGAGACTTTTTTTAATATAGAAACAGCTGACACAAAATGCATTTCACTGGGGAGGGAAATCATGCTCCCAGAAGTAAAAGACCACTAAAAAGCCTCCTTTTTTCCAAGAGAAATCTAAAACAGTTTTGGAGCAGATATCACTTAGGTTTTCCATTTCCATTTTAGGAGAGTGTCCTTCCAGTCTTGCCCCATCCGTGGAGAATATTAAGGGGCTCCTCCTGCCTAAAAGGGGCACATGTGAGTGGATTGAGAGATGGTGAAAAGCGCTTTTAGAAAGTAGAAACAACCTCAGGGAAAATCTGTCCCAGACAAAACAGCCACTGGTGGGGAAGGTGCACCTGAGCCTCCCTGCTGGGCACACCCTTTGCTGTGAAAGATCTCCCCATGCCACATGTCCAGCCCTGGGGTAACAGGGGCCCTCATTCAACTGCTGCCTGGGGAAGACATTGAGAAGAGGAGGCACAAAATGATTGAAACAAGCTTTTGTACAGCAAATGGAAAATACTGTGTGCAACAACACAACTGCTTTCCCTTTGTACACCGTTTGCTGTTACAGATTACATTTGCAAAGTATAGTTCTCAATATAACAGCCAAAAGCAACCTAACAGCATAATTTTCTTCGTGGGCACTTTACTTTTCAATTCTTCTACGAACAATGAAGCAGAGATTTGGAAAAAAATAAGAAAATAAAGAACCCCCTTCTTCCCATGTGGTTGTAAACCCAGGCAAACTTACAAGAGACCATCTTTTAAACAACTGACATGATTTACTCTTGCTTGTGGTGCATGGGCTGGCTCCTGCCAGTAAATCTGAATGGCACACAGTGAGTGATACCTGACACTCTGCAAACTCACCACTACAAAGAGCTTGTTCAGTTGAAAGTATTTGTGTATTTTTCTATCACTGTTGACTGTATTTTCACTTTTGCACTTTTGGGCGGTATCTCAATGAAGCTACAGTGTATCTGTGATGCTTACTTTAAAGCTTTCTTTTCTGTGCAAGTGGATGGCATAACAAGGAGCATGAAACTATGGCTTTAAATATATTTCCTGACTGCTAATGCAGATTAAGAGAGCTATGAAAGACAAATATTAAGGACAAATATCAGGTGAATCCAAAAACTGAAAGTATTTTCTAGCATGATCACAACCAATCTATATCCTGAGATATCCAAAGGGAAAAATCTCTGTCCTTATACATAACATTAAATGGTACATATACTCAGCCTTGTCATATTTAACTGCACTGTCCTCCTTACGGATAATCTCCAAATGATCCAAATACTTTCCAGAATCCTATTCTATTGCAAGTTATTTTTTAACAAAATGAGTAATTTCAAAAGTTACTATATATTATTGGTGTCTCTCTTTCTCTTCCACTTACATTTTTAATTTTCTTTCTTTCTGCCATTTCTCCATCTCATCCCAAAGGCAGATTATTACACTGCAAATGGGGAGCAGGTCCAGACACCCAAGGGGAGATCCAAGACCTTCCCTCCTGAGGGAACTTCCATAGCGAACTCAGTGACTATCTGTGATGTTTGCTGGTACTAGGGAATAAGATTTCCCTTGGGTACTTTCTGCACAGAGTCTACCACCTGGGTTAAGTCATTATTACAATCAAGCAGGAAAAAAAAAAGGAGGGGAGGGAAAGAAAATATGAAAAAACACTACAGCAAGCATCATTAAAGCTCATCAAAAGTGCATTAGAGAACACCTGATAATATACTCTGAACATTAATGATCCTTACAATATACCATATTAATGCAGATGTTATCTGAATTCATGGAAACAAAATTTTCCATTCACGCATTTCCCTAAAATAGGTGTTGGAAAAAAAAAACCCTCTCTAAAATCTATTAGTTGCCAGCATTTTTTCCTTTCTTCAGAAACAAACAAATAAAATATCACCTCCAAACCTGTATGTGCTGTAGATCACAAATCTCAAACTGAGTTCAGGATGCTTGTTGGCATTCACAGGCAAGGTGTTACAGTTAAAATGGACAGTGGTATGCCAATATTAATGTTTCTGATTGTTTTGGCTTCAATTGGACTGTTATCACTACAAAGATCAATTTAACTGGCTGCCTTAAACTCTCTGATGCTGAGCAGCAATTTCCCTTGCAGTTTTTCCACCTTCAAGTTATAAGGGAGACACAGGAATGCTGCAGAAATCATAGTGAAACTCTGTTAAAAGGTGCTAAGTGCCAGGTTATAGCAAGAACAGCTTAGTTGTCTGAAGAGCCCAATACGTCAACCAATAACTGAAATGGAGTTAAAAAATTAATTGTAGGCACTGCTTAGGTCCTACATTCCTCCTTTACAGAGACTGAAAATCATGTCAAGTTCTGCATAAATAGGTTTTGTGGGGTTATTAGAGGGTGAATTACTGTTGTCTAGGTGCTAAGTGCTTAGTAAAGCAAGGATGATCAAACCCATTTTGCCAAAATCCAATGTGAACTGCTGCTCTTGAAAGAAGGTCACCCAACCACAAACACTTCATAACAAAAGTGATTAAATAAAACAAGAAAACTTCAAAACACACATGCATTTTTACAAAGGAGTGGTTTGGAAATACCACAGTCACACCTAAAGACCATTCTGTTATTGTTATTTGAAAGCTGAAGAAAAATCTTTTTCCTAAACAAGGAGCTGGTAAGGTTTGCAGCATCTCAAAATTACTTCTAGAAATAAGGGAAGCAGGAATTATTTTTAGTGCAGCTGAGAGGCCAGGCATATTTCAGGCAATCTCCCAGAGCCTGCTTCTATACCATGTGGGACATAAACCCACAAACTATGAAAGAACCCAAATCAGTATTGTTTTCTCAAGTGACATCCATTATCCCTCATCTGAGAAAATTAAAACGTGTATCCAGAAGCTCAATAAAGTAAGCTCAGAGCTAAAAGTCTAAGATTAACTCTTTCTGTGACACAATAAATTACATCTTTTAAGTCAGAAAACTGAATACTTTACACTATTTTACATTCTGTGCTTCTGCCATTTAAAGCAAACAGGGGCATCAAAATACATTTACAGTCAAGCACAGTTTCAAACGTTACAGTACACAGAGTTAATTGGGAATTTCCAGATTCCAAACAGCTACAGTGATATAAAAACTGAGATACAGAAGGGCCATTAGACCAACGCATGCTGGTTTGGGTAGCATTAGAAAGAGTGTCACAAAATGAATAAAACTCAGCTTTTGTGCAAAGTCTCTTATTTTCTGACATCTGAGTTAGAGACCATATCTAGCAGTAAAATGTTATGAATGCTAAATATAGGCAACCTTTGTTGCTCTGCCAGTTTATTTCTAGATCAAATGATAATATTTGAAGATTTCTATTCCAAGCAAGTGCTCAGTACTTTTCTTCATCTTCCTGATCTACCCAAAAGATTATATTCAATGAATCAGATATATTTTTGGTTTCTTTGCACCCAGATTAATAAATTAGACAGTACGTCAATCTGAATAGTACTTATTCTGAATTTAGAATGATTGATAAAGTACATAGGAAACTCCAGACAGGTATTATTTTGAGAGTGAGTTTTGCTACAATGTGCACATGCTCTTGCATCATCACCAGGTATCCGTAACAAAGGAAAGGGAGGCTTTTCTTGACCCACCAGGTGCATTGTACTTGTTTCCAAATAGTGTTCTGGGAGGGCTAAATGAGGAAAGTAGTGAAGAACAAGCCGCATTTTGTGACATTAGCATTTTAACAGAGACAACTTCTGCAGTCCCTGTGTTATTCCTCCCAGCCTCACAGAAACATATCCTGCATCTGGTGGCACGTCCTTCTCAGGGACATTTTGCTAACTAGCTCCCCAGCAAGAGTGCAGGAAACGACGTCTGCAGAACAGTGAATTCTGAAGCAGGGATAATAAAAATAATCTGATCATTACCCCAGTGCTTTAAAAATTGGACCCCCTGGCAAGCAGCCAAAATAAAACATCAAAGGGGGCCTCCACAAGCTGGGCTCAGGATCAACATTCGGGTGAGAGCCCATCACCTACTTACTCTGACAGCAGGCAAGAAAAGTTGGAGACATCTGCTTGGAGGCCAGGGGTCAGGCTGGCCAGGGCCTGTGCTGCACAGCACGGGAGGGAAACGTGTGCATGTTCTGGGTGTACGTGTCCAGGCTGTGGTAGCAGGGGCTGCAGGGGGGCCTCTGTGAGAAGAGGTCATGGGCTGCTCTGTGCTGGATCCAGTCAGCTCCACAACAGACCCACCACTGACTGATCATCATCGAACTGCCCACAACCCCTGTTTTCAGCCTTCCTGTCACATAAATTAAAATTAATTTAGTTTCCCCCAAACTACGTCTGTTTTGCTGGTGACAGTAATTGCTGAGCAATTCCCCTGTCTTTATCTCAGCTCATGAGCTTTTTCATCTTACTTTCTCTCCTGTCCTGTTGAAGATGGGGAGTGAGAGAGCAGCTGGGTGGGCATCTGGCAACCAGCCAACACTGACCCACCGCAGTGCAGCCAACTGCAAAAGCTCACCTAAACTAAGGAAGACTAAATAATACCTAAATCTGTACCTATGTGTTTGTAGGCTTGAATTTATTGCTTGTGTGAGAGTATTTATTCCATTAAAAATGTTTCCACTGATGATGTGTTAACATAAGGACTTGCGAACAACATACTACTGAACTCCCAGACTCACTGCCGCCTGCATACTAGTGAGATATGCATGTTATTTTGGCTGTGTTGGGGTTCACCTGTGCTAAGGGTGACTAAAGTGGGTCAGCTCTTTCATGGAAGAGAGCAGCAAGTTGTTCCATGAATGGCTTAGGAATTAAAACAATACATCAGCAAATGTTCCAGATGAAACACTTCCCAGACTGGTTGAAAGACAGGTTTCTGTGTGTGCTGAAGCACAGAGGGCCAAAAAGCAAGAAATCTTCGAAGTTAACGCAACTTTTAGAAATCAAAAGTCCATTGACAGAATAGAAACCTCCTTATTTTATTCCTATAAAAGAACTCTGATTTCTTGAAAAAATCAATAATAGTTGAAAATGGCAACATGGACATAAACAACCTTCAGGCATCTCGCAAGTATATCTTCAAATCACAAAGCATTGCTAAGCACATGACTCTGCTGCTAATCACATCCTCTCCAATACAACACATGAGCTTCCCGAGTTTTAGTGGATCAAGAAATTACCAAGCTGAAAACAGTACCTTCACTAAACAGTGATTTGGGTTGGAAGGGACCTTAAAGATCAGCTGGTTCCAACCCCACTGCCATAGGCAGGGATGACATTCACTAGATCAGGTTGCTCAGGGCTCCATCCAACATTGAACACTTCCAGGGATCCACATCCACACGTTCTCCAGACAACCTATTTCAGTGCTTCACCACCCTCTGAGCAAAGAATTTCTTCCTAATATACAGCCTAAACCTGCCCTTTTCAGTTTAAAACCACTGTCCCTTGTCCTGTCACTATCTGCTTGTATAAAAAGTCCCTCTCCCTCCTTTTTATAAGCCTCTTTAAGGTACTGGAAGGCTGCAATGAGGTCTTCCCGAAGCTTTCTCTTCTCCGGCTTGAACAAACCTAACTCTCCTATCTCCAGGCTCCATCATCTTGATAATCTTTGTAGCCTCCTCTAGACCCACATCTTTCTTGTACTGAGGACCCCAGAGCTCAGTGCAGCACTCCAGGTGGGGTCTCACAAGGGCAGAGTAGAGGGGGGGAAATGCCCTCCCTCATCCTGCTGGCCACATTTCTTTTGATGCAGCCAAGGACACAGTTGGCCATCTGAGCTGTGAGCACACACTGCTGGCTCATGTCCAGCCTTTCGTCCACAAGAAACCCCAAGTCCTTCTCTGCAGAGCTACTTTCAGTGAGTTCCCCTCCTAGTCTATACACATGTTTGGGATTGCCCCAACCCAGGTGCAGCACCTTGCACTTGAACTTGTTGAACTTCATAAGGTTCTTGTGGACCCACTTCTCAAGATTGTCCAGGTCCCCCTGGATGACCCCTTCCTTCCTTTGTGTCAACTGAATGACACACGATGACACAGAGAAGCTGCTTTCAGCCTGATTATAGGAATTACTTTAGCAGTCGAGTTAGATGAGGCAAACAAGTATCTGTGGTGCCACAGAGCATCCAGTGATCTAAAGCATTTTTTGATAGTCTGTTGAAGAAGACCTGCTCTACTCTAAGGCTGCACCATGAGGCACAACAGTAGAACATATATTCAGGAACACAAAGAGTCAGCAGTCCCATCACACACTCACACATGAGGCCTTGTGATGTCTCTTTCTATGATATCAGTGTTTATTATTGTACTAGTCTCAGCCTAAAATCCTGTTGCAAGGTCTCCATGAAGTTGCTAAAGTTAATGAAAGACTACCCATGATTTCTCATACATCTCTATTACATTGCTCCACAGCAGCACTTTGTCTGTGCTTCCTTTTTCACAAAAAGATAAAGTGGCCTCTGCAAAATACAGGTCCAGGGAACACCTGAGTTGAGCTCACTCTTTGCCTGCAAAGGGAAAAGATGGATGTTCTGATATGAAGTATTTGCCAGACACTTGGCAAAACAGCCTTCAAAATGGTACTTGCAACTGTTTTTTCTAGATTCCAGCAAATGAGGGAAAGGGACAGGATCACTGACTCCATCATCTGACCAGGGCACTAAACATGTCTGTTAGAAGTTGGTCTTCTTTTAATTAAGGGCCCACTTGCATTTTAACTCTGAACATAAGATACTTGGTTTGCAGAGACTCCCATTCATTCTTCTGCAAGGACATGACAGAGCCTTGTGGACGTCTGGCATGATCCAAAGGAAACATGGCAATAATACATAAAGTCACAAATTACTGCAGCCTCTTCTCAGTGTGCAGGAGATCCCACATTCCACCCATCCACATGGTTCAGCTGGGGAGCACTTTTACCAACATATGGCCCCTTGAAAGTCAAGAGGATTTTTTGAGTTTTGAATCACAATTTCTTGTTTTTCTTAATTATGCATTATTTCCATTACAGTATGAAGTTAACTTGACTTCTGCTGGGAGAATACAAATCATGAGTGTGGTTTTCTTTTTGATAATAGGGAAAACTTTGTAAGTAGGGAGGAGGACCAGGGCCACCTTACAATCCACATCAGCAGAAGTAGCTCTTGGTAGCAGCACAAATCATAATGTCCCTTTTTGATACTGATATCTTTGTCAAATCCTTCATGACTGAACAGCCTGTAAATAAACTACAGAGAAGGAGTAGGACAGTACAGTGTACCTATTTGATGAAATAAAACTAAGAAACTATCTTTTCCCATAGACTTCTTAAAACAAGATTTTGGAAAAAGGTATATTGAGTCTTACGGGTAGAAACAGATGCTCAACAGCCCACAATCAGGATATTTAACTTCTTTTGTGAATCCAAACCAAACATTTTCAAACATAATAATTTCAGCAGACACATGAGAAAAGGCCACCTGAAATGTTCTTAACGGTTGTTCTGTTAAGTCAGACATTTTGTTTATCATAAAGTCACATCTAGAAGTTAATGGAAGCCATAACCCCGAAGGAAGCCATCCATTTCACATTAGCTGTATCCTCCCCATCTCCTCCATGGATTTTTTACTATGAAACAGCAACATCAAGAGACAGCTCTGTACTTCCTCACAGTTGCACCCCACTAACACCAGGATTTACTGCCGCACTGAGGGAGCCATATGGAGTCATAGTGCTCTTCTTTCCTGTCCCCTTTCCCTATTAAAGGCAAGACATTTAACAGGCAGTTCCCCTTAAGACACATATGTATCCACAAACATCTGGCAACTCCAGAACCAGTGGCTCTTGCTATGTTCTCAGGTTTAACCTGAGATTCAGCCTGGATCCAGGCTGTCAGTGATTTCCAGTTGTAAGAGCTACGGCACTTGCCTGGTAACATTTTCATCTGTGCAGATGAAAGAGAAGCTGTCTGAAGTTGTAAACAGGAGCATAACTCTGCTCAAACATATTTCTAGACATTAGAAAGCACAAGTCAAAAGAGGCAGCTCTGTACTCTCTGTTCATTAGAACATACCCTGTCACTCTATAGGGAATATTTGTTATGATGGGCCATAATCCACTTAACATCTTCTGACAAAGTCTATCAATCTTTAACAACTTTGATTCCAGAATTTCAATGGCAACAGGCAGGAAAATTCATAGAGAGAAAGCTACTATTCCCCTTTATGAACCTGCGTGCCCTGTGGTAGCAGACAGGATCATCATTTATTTGTACCTATCAGCTTTGATGATAATTGCAACCCACTTGACGCTTCTGTTGAAAGGCAGTATTACCAACAAGAAATCTGATAAATATTCAACAAAATCTAAATTAAACAATTCTATTCATCTTGAGGTCACCATCTCTAAAACGGTTTCAAAATATTTGTGTCTTAGAGAGGGAGGGAAATGACGGAACGGAGCTTCTTAGACCAAAATGACTGAATCACTGCATTAATGAACACAACTTTTTTTATTTTTCAAGTTCAGTGAAAGAATGCCATCTATGCAAAATTTTGATCCCACATTACAAAATAATTACATGATAATTACATGAGCATTAAGATGTCTACCCCCCGAGTAAAGCCACTGCACCCAACCGCTAACTAAGGCAGGCCTGGAATGTTTCAGCTTATTAAGGAGAAATCCAGCATTGAGAAAAACCTCCAGCTGAAGCAGATTTCCACTCTTTTACTCCTCTGATTTCTAATTAATAATTAAAACATGTTCCTTTCTTTGGAAACCCAATTAGACTTGCGCATCAGCCTGAAAACAAACTTTTTTTAGTAGCTAAGCTACTTCTCATGGTTTAATGGGGCGGCAGGAGTGTTTTCTACACAGCTCCACTGACACAATTCATTTATTTCTTTCTATTCTACAATGGATATTGTAATCCATCCCCAACAATATAAACATTACATTTGCACAGCTAATTAGGATGTTGGCAGTATGAATTAGTGACCCTCTGATTTCTTCCAGTCAGGGCCGCCCCTGCTGCCTGCACTACTTAGGATTCACAATTAGGCAATTATATTTTCAGCATCTTTTTTCCTCTCTAATGCTACCTCTTTCTTCAAGTTCAGTATGTCTGTATTCACCAAATGAAGAGTTGTGTTGTTTATTTTGGTGTGGGGAGTGGGGTAAAGGAGGGAGGGAGAGAAGCAAAGTGTGTCACATTCAATCTTTTTTTCCCTTTCAACCTCTGCTAATTTGACATCAGAGAATGATAGAGGGTCTGTAAGACTGCAAATTATCTCCATAAATGTTTTAAAGAAGTGATTATGCAGAGTGGGTAGGAGATATATTCTGATTGGGAATGCAGCAAAGGGAAAGAGGGACAAAATAAATAAATCCTGTCTCTGGGTGCAGTGAGCTGGTACTGAACCTTCATTCAGGGCTGTGGTCACTGAGTGTCCCCAGCTACAGGACAATGACAAATTAAAGAGAATTCAGAAGAGGGCAACAGAAGTGATTAATGGGCTGGACAAACTGATTTATGAGAAAAGGTTAAAAGGTCTGATTATATGTATCTTTGTTAAGGAAGAGCTAAGGAAGGTGCAGGAACTGCTTACAAGGGGTTCATGTATGGTAAACACCACCACTGCATTCCAGTGAACATGTTGGGAAGGGCAGGAGGAGAGCAGAAAGCAAAATTTTACACTAAACACCAGAAGACATCCACAATAAACATTAGAAAAGAGCTGTTTTCAACAGGAAAGACTAGATCCTCATCATTTGAGAGCTGTAATGGACAAAACACTAAGAAAATACACTGCAGGGGATAATGTCTGTTTTAATGTTGATGCTTGTTTAACTCACTGACTAATGTACACTGTGGAGACGTAGCATCTTTATTAAAGCACAGAATATATCTCTGCATTCTCCTCTGCTGTGAGAAGTTCTCCATTAAAATCACTTATTACTAAAGGCACAGGAAACACCTTTAGCCAAGTCTGTGCCACTCCATATCAGCTCCCAATCTACAGCTGAGGAATCCAGAAGATCGAAGAGTACCACTGAGGGCAAATAAAATCTCTCTGTTCTCAAATGTTAAGCAGTGTTTTCTTAATTGCATAATCCAAACACACAAAACTCACCATTCCCCAATCTAGACCACTTTGCAGAATAAAACTGTCCACTCTTCTTTCAATATGGAGTCCCTTTTATGTCCTAGGAAATCAGGTGTTTAAGAGCAAATTAACCTTGGCATTTGTGTGACTGAAGAACAAAAATAAATCAAGAAAACTAAACTGCTAGGAATAATAAACGCAATATTCTTATTTATACCTAAGTAAATTAGAAATATTGGTACTGAATTAAGCCAATGGAAATACATTGAAGTAGAAACTGGTATAAATTAGCAGAGGACCAAGCCAAACACAACCAGAGTGACACATTTCCAGGCCATGTGCAGACCTCAGCCCTAGGAAAATGATTTGCAGTCAGCTCATGGAGACAGGAAGCAATGATGGCAGGCACGGCGGCTCCATGGCTGCTGTAGCACAAGCAAGCAAAGCTGGAAAATCCACGTGCTGCTGGGTCCTCCCCACAAATCACAACAGAAACCAGGCCAGACTGCAGCACTACTGGCAAATCATTGTTTGAAGAGTAATTCCACCTCCAGTTTTGCACTGCCACTATTCACAAATAGAGCTATACATATTGTCTGTAGAGACATAAAACATTTCAACTTCTACAGCGGCCTGTCCATCATCTTTCCCATGCATAAGACTCCACACAGCCTCCAGCCAGCACAGCTGGACCTCCAGGTGCCAGATGAGGAGAAACCGAAAAGGTCTTTTTCCAAGAAAAATACAACACTCCTTCCCCCATCCCCTACTCATGTGCATGGGTGAGAACTAAGCAGACTTGAGGGGCTTTATTTATTCCCTGCTACATAACCATTAAGCTCTACTGTACAGATCTGACTCTGCCAAATTCTGTCACTTAATGTTTTGGATGTAAATTATAAAAAGAGACCAGGGGAAAAAAATGCAGTAGAAAACAGATGCTCTGGACTAAAGTGTTGAGGTTTTCTTCCATAACTACCAGTTCCTTTACAGTTTCATTTATTTATTTGGTAAGCAAAGAAACATGACAACACATTCACTGCCATAAAAGACAATGGCTTCCCAACCTTTGATATTTAAATCCATTCCCTTCCTTGATGATGAGACAAAACCCCCTCCCTCTGACAAACTAGACTATCCCCCTAGACAAGGAGCAGTACACAGCAGTCAATCACACATCAGCAGCACTATATGGAGGCTCCATGATCTGCTAACATTGTTCTGAGTGCCTTAGAGAGCTAAGAAGCTCAGTAACTTTATGCCTCAGTTTCCCCATCCATGAAATAAGAAAAAAAATAGTGAAGTGCTTTGCGAAGTTTGTTTAAAATGCTACTGTAAAATGAACCAGCCTTGACAAGGGACTATCTCAAAATGAGCTTTCAATTGATACCACTAATGCTCAGCTGAACTTTGAGTTCAGCTTCTCAACTGACACCACTGAAAAGATTTCTACAAAAGCTTTACACATCTATGAAACTGAGCCCTCTTGTGTAGTTTACAGTACACTGAATCACTATACATCAGCACAAGTTTTGTGGCTCTAAGGACCGTCTGTGGAAAGCACCAAGAGCAGAAAACCCTGACAAAAATCTGAAACTAAAACAACCTCAGCCTTACTGCAACTATCAACTCACAAAATCTTCCTATTACAGCATCATCAATCTGTCTTGGACTGACCAAAGTTTATAGTTCAGAAGAGAAGGTAAAGAGTACAGAGAGTCTCTCATGAAACTTTTGAGTGTCGTTTGATTTGAGATTTGAAGCCAAATAACACTCTTTATTTTCAGCTTTGACTAGTCACTGGGTCTGTCACTAGTTCACCGCAGCAGAAACTCAGTGATGCATTAACACTTTTCGTTACTAAATTCAAAACAGGTTCTCTTTTATCAAGGCTTCAGCCATGCTGCCTTGTTACAAAATTGCAGCCTTGCCAGAACAGGCTAGTCTGGTCACAAAAATCTTAGTTCCAGAAAGAGTTAAAAATTCTTTAAATTTGCTTTTGGTTCTTATTTTATGTGCTCATTTCCAGAGCTTTTCCAAATCATATTGGTTTAACAGACTAATGTATCTAAGTCTTTTTAGCCACATGTATCACTCACCAGCATGATTTTATTGCAATGGATATGTTATGAAAGCTTAACCTTGCACTCAGCCACTAATCAAAAACAATTCAAGAAAGCAAATCAAATGTTCCAACTTAACTAAAATCTCCTCCCTTTAAGCAACAAATAAAGCCTGTCTGGCTTGCAGGCAAACTTCCATGTATCAGCATACCCACAGCTCACTCAAATCAGGCACATTTCTTAAGTCTAAATTTAGCTGCTCACATTTCTTCAGAACTTTAATTTCTGAATATTGTGTTGAACCTACTGAGACTGCTGAAGTGCCAGATCTTAAGGCTGCAGTCATATCGAGATTCGCTTATGGCAAACCTAAGAAGCAAAGTTGCTGTAACACACAGGCAAGCAGTGAGGAACAAACACACCAGCAAAAGGATCAGCCATTCAGAAGCCAAGAATCATCTTCCAGTCATGCTAGCAATGCTGAATGTCACCTATGTGCTAGTGAGGACTACATTAAGCTACTTAACCAGTGGAAGAGAAAATTATAGAATTGTACATACATAGAAGAAGGCTGATTTCATTGAGGCACCGCTTAGGTTTTCAAATCCCTCCTTGATTGGAAGCAGAATCAGTCACTGAGCGTTCATTTTTGGACAGGATGAAACCATGTCCTTGCTTGGAAAATATGAGCTCCTAAAACTCTGCTCTGCCAGCGAAATGCCTCAGCAGTGGGGACACCTGTGTCCTCTCCGTGCTGGAATCTGCTGCCGAGTTACAGCAGGTAGACAGATTTCACCAGTGGATAACCAGTCCTCATGATCCTGGAAAGGCAAGCGCGGTGCAGGCGCAGCCGGTTTTCACCACTTCTTGTGACAGAAGATGGAACAACTTCTGTTCCATAAGTGCAAGTTCAAAATTTATATTACAACACTGAATCCACCAAAGCTGCCAAGAGACATTGAACTCATGGGATCTGTGAAAGTTTTTCACACCTGTGTTTTTCTCCTGTGCCTAATATTATGGGAGGCATTTTGGAGGATTTTACAATGCAAGTTTCAATGAGACACTTACAGTCTCCCTCAGGCAAATTGTCACAGCTGCAGAGGTCTGCTACCCAGCTGCCAATCAAGGCAGGCAGGGAGTATGTGCAGTGAAATCACAAAAAAGGCAGGCTTCATTAGACTGCTGAAACCTAACTAGAGGCTATCTGGGCGTGCTTGAGCCCTTAAAACAGGGTTGCTTTAGAAAGAGGGATTTTTTTCATTCCAACTCAAGAAAGGGAGCTAGTCCTCATTGAGGAATGTATTGGTGCCAACTTTCCCCTTTGCAATTTCCATGTTTATTTTGCTCTGTCTAAAAAAAGAAATTACATCGCCCTATAAGCTTCTATTATTAGATTAGCTGATATAGCTGGAAAAAGTGGACAAGATTAAGGTTCCACATCCCTCTGCCAGGTCTCAGAAGTGCGTCTACTTTTTCCAACTCCAGAAGCCGCTCCAATGAAATATTATTCCTTTCTGCAACCTTTCCTTCCTTTATTTCCTTGGAGCACCGCAGCTACAAAAACACTGGTATTAAAGATGAACTGTACTGGAAGAACTGGAAGAGAATTTTTCCTTCTTCATGCCTAACTAAGAAATATTCTGAGGGAACCAACTGCATTTAATGAAAAAAAGGGCTCTTCAGACAAGGACAAACACACAGAAGTTCAGCCCAAATGATAATCAAGTGGGAATTTTAAAAGCACATGGAAACAAGTGGCATATTGTAAGCCATTTAACAAAGTTAATTATAGGCATTCACTACATCTGGTCTTGGCCCCTCTTCAGCAAAGTATTTAAGCATGTGCTCAGGTTTAAGCAAGTGCAGGCTGAAAAGCTTACGTGTCCAGTCACGTGCTCAAGCTGGGCATCTGCTGAAGTACTTTGCTGAGGCAGGACCATAACATATAATAAGAATCACCCCGAAAGTTATCTAATAAACAGCTGTTATTTTAAGAACTACACAAACATAACACACATTTTATATCCTTAAAAGAGCAGGTGTCATGAACGTAATCCACATCTAAAATTGTTTCAGACATAGATGTATTCATGCATCTATATTTCGTGAATCAAAAGGCAGGCATTAAAATGAAGCGTAATCAGACTCATCAAGCTGCATATTATCCTCTCTCCATTGTCACACTTAATCTTTATTATCCTCACTGCTTCTTTGTTATTTCTTATTGACAATTTGTTATATTTTGCCTCCAATTAATTCTACCAGGAAAACAGGGACAATGCAGAGTTTTGTTGGTTTGTTTTTTGGTTTGGTTGTTTGTTTTTGGTTTTTTTAATTTGTGTCCATTAAGATCTTCTTCTGAACATGAACAACAGTGACAAAATATTCAAACTTTAACGTTTAAATGGCAGAACAGCAGGCCTCTAATTTTTTTTTAATTTTCGGACAGTCACAAATCCTGCTAAAATAAAAGGCACTGGGGAAAGCTGAGCTCCCCTCACCCCCACTTCATAGCGTTTAGAGTTAAATTGGGCGCGGGTGCCTTGAGTCCTGAAGTTTGAAAATACCGTGCGCTACCTATTTACAATTACAGCCGCATTTCCCCAGCGAATTGTGCCGTGACGGCTGAACCCTGCAAATGTCAGCGGGCCGGCTCGGGCAGGGCGCAGCGGCAGCAGCAGAGCCATTGTTGCTGGGGCCCGCAGGGAGGAGGCTCCGCCAGGGCAGATGGGGACCGCGGTAATGCGGAGCCTCCCCGGGGACACCCCGGGCACGGGGCTCAGCCAGCACCACCTGCCTCCCCGGGGCTGCGCCGGGCCCGCGGGGCAACCCGCACCGCCGTGTGTGCCACCCCGAAAGCGCGGCACAGGGGGGCATGTGTGCCACCCTTGAAAGCAGTGCCATCCCAGGTAGCCTGGCAGGGGAATGCCCTGGTGTGGCAGAGGGGTTCCTCTCAGGTGTCACCTCAGATGTCTGGCACCCGGGTGCTCCAGCCCCAGTGCCGTGGGAGCCACCACCTTGGCTGGGTGAGACTGACTGCAGCTACTTGGGCTGTGCATCCCGTAATGAAGATACAGCACACAGAGATGTAACGGGCTTCTGTGATTTCAAGACAATAAGAACCTCCAAGCCCTTCTCTCCTGCTAATAACCTCCATATTGTCATCTATCCTACCTGAGCTAACAGTTTATAAACCACCACCTGCAGCTTGTCCCTTATAGTTTATTAACATACACTAATAAACAGTATGCTTCACTCCCACTGTGCTGCCAAGTGAAGCCAGTCAGAATAACTGCATTAGCTTTACTGTTCTTTCTCAGCACATTTTTCCCACATGGGAACAATTAGGACAAACTCCCTCCAGATTATATTTCGAGATCCATCATATTTGCAGGAAAATAATAATAATAATCATCATCTTTTTCACAAACGCATCTGAAGGCATCTGCAGAAGATTAACCTGGCTGATGTTACCAAAAGTGACAGGCACTCAACCTCCTCAGCAGTTCTCCTGCGTGGAAAGGGTTAATGCTCCCCAGGCTCTGACTTACACCTATTATGCTCAAGTTTAAAAATAAGATGTGAAAGATGCATTATATAAGGCCAGTACTGCTATCCTGCCCATCTCCTATTTTGGAATTAAAGATCATCATTGCTCACATCAAAGGGGCTGGGTGAGAATAAAAGAAAAGACAGGAACAATGAAAATAGCTACCCGACACAAACCAGATCAAAGGACCAGGCACAGAAAATGAGGAGCTAGGGGGTCCTTTAATTACTGTCCACATCCTCCAAGTCATGTGGTGAGAAAGAAGGGAAAAAAGTTTTGAAGGCCACTGGGTTTTGTCTTGCTGTGGCTCCTGTTTCCACAGTCTGTGCCAGTTCCCTACAAACTGCTCTGCTTTTTATTTTTTTTGTTCATTTTATTAAAGTCAAATAGGACTCCTGGACTCCAAAACTCCTCCCTTATGCCAGGAGAAGGAGAGAGAGGGAGGGCTAAGAGGGGCAGTACTGGCGATAGTCTATAGCAATTGCCTGAAAAAATTTCAGGAGGACTGCTCCAGGCAGCGCCCCGGGAGCTGCTTTGGGAAGGAGAGATCTGGCTACCTGAGGCTAGTCTTTATTTGCAGGCCTCCTGGGTTGAGAAAACTTCAAATTCACATAGGGCACTGCTCCATGGGGCAGCAGATCAAACCTGGCTACTAGCTGTTTGAGCTCAGCAGCAGAAAAAAGGATTGCTCTGGGACTGAGCATAAGTAGAAGCATGATTAAACTTCAAACATACCCCCCCTCTTTTTATACACAGCAGACAGTTATGGCTAATATTTCAATATGGACTTTAAAAATACACTGCAAATAACTTACTCCAGCGTGCTGGCTATGGGCTTAAAAATAATAAAAATTTAAACTAGCTGTATTATTGCAATGAAGTCAAATGTTCAAGTTTACCTTTCATGAATTATTAAGGGAATGTCAAGTTATTTAAAAGGATCTCTTTTTATTTAACTCAGCCATCAAGATTAAAATTTGGATATTTGACCACTGACTGGAGTGACACATTGTAGCATTTACTTCCACCTATTTATGCTTCAAATGTGGTGCATTTCTCTCTAATTATTCCTGACTTATGTTTCACACAATCACAGAATAGCTAGGGTTGGAAGGGACCTCTGGAGATCATCTAGTCCAACCCCCATATTTATTTTTAAAAGACAGTATAAAAATAAGAACTATAAGGAAATAATAAACAGAGATTTAAAAAATCACATGCAAGAAGCTGACCAGACTTTCTAGGAAAGAACAGTGCTTTGTCACTTTTAAAAATACTCTGGCAAACAAAAGCTATGAGAACTTCCTGAGAAATTGGATTTGCTAATATAGATGCTAGAAGTGGACATAGACAGAAGTCACTGAAGAGGAAAATGCATTCCTATCTCAAGTCAGTTTGCTTGGATTTATGCTGTATGCCAAACTAGAGCAAGAAAAGCATTCAAACAGAATTTTATAGACTCTGAAGAAGGAAGCTAATGTCACCAAGACATCTAGAAAAGGGGAACACTGTATACAAAGGCATCCTTCTTCCCATTGTATTTACAGCTTGGAAACTCCTTAGACAAGCAGTAAGAATGATCTTTTAAGAGGCAATTTAGCCTCCAGACTCCACTGAATGCCAAGTTACTTTATCTTCTTTCTGTTGAAAGTTGCTTCCATCGTTTCCTGCTCTTGGACACCAACATGCAGTGAACAGCCATTCTCAGGAGGACAGCTGAGGACTAAATTAAGCAAATATAGACTACAAAGCTGCTTTCCAAAGTGGGCATCATGCCTAGGCTCTACATCTAAGCAGTGTGCCTGGTACATGTACCAAGTTCCAGTTAGCTCTCCTGCAAACATCCGTGTTGGGAACCTTGCCCAAGCAAGCCTTCAAAGCTCCCATGGTTCTGGTGGGATACGCATGGGAGTAGTGGGACTGGGACATTTGCCTCCTTGTTACACATCTCAAAGTATCACATTATCCATTTAGATAGCCTTTTGATTAAGAGAGCTTCCCTTTTGGGCTTAGCCCCAAATGCTAAGCACAGATGAGATGGTTTAAGAAAGTCTCCAGGTAAAACATGAAAAGGATGCTTAACATCCAGCTTCTGACGAAGAGCTGCACTCAGGGAGCCACAAGGGCTGGGGAAATAAACATGGTCAATTAAATGAACTGATTGAAAAGAAATCAGAGATCACTCCGGGGAGAATCTGAGATGCAGTCATACAGCCAGAGCAATCTTTTTGGAAGGTGGTAAATGGGGCAAAAGCCAGGATGAACTGGAGTGCCTTACTCATTTGGCAAAAGGTGGTTGCCATAAGGAAGGAAATAAACTTTAAAGGAAATGAAATACAAAGAAAAATCCATGATGTGTTCAAAAGGAGGCTCAACCAGCTCACTCAAAGCCTCTTGAAACCTCATAACTAAGTAGGAAATTCTAATGGGAAAATACAGTAAAGGCTCTTCAGCAAATGTTCTGTCCTGTCCATAGACTGCCCCATGAAATGCACAGGTAGATGCTGAGAAATCTTCTAAACACTCCACGTTGAATTAACAAGAAGGAATTAACTGGAGTGCAAACCAGTAAGGATGCTGAAGAATAATTTTCTAATAATTCAGCTATTTTTGATGCATTTGTTCAAAAGACCTCAGGAAGACAGTAGGAACACCAAACAGGACTGCTCAAAGGTAAAGATCTGCATGGGAGAGCTACCTCCACTTTGTGTCTCACCACTGCATCTTTGAGAGTAGATGATGGGGCTGTCCAAGCCATTGGTGTGCTTTTTCTGGGCCCTGAGCTCAACCCCATATGTAGCTGGAGCAGGCTAAGCATATATGGAAAGCACGCTTCTCCCCTAGTAGGTAGTCTGGGCAGACCACAAATGTGAAAACAGGCTGTTGAGACAATGCCAGTGTTTCTAAAAATCAGAAGTAATGAGCCATCACTAGGAGCACATGTGCCTTTTCCTGTCTCACTTTCTGGAAACCCATGGGTATTGCTGAAAAGGGAGGGAAGTCCTAAAGTGGTCTCTGACAGCAACCCAAGAGAAGGGTATCAAGAAGAGCTAATTGAGTTATTTACCCAGGAACGTAAGGAACATTTGCTGTTGGGATTGTAGTATTCTGATTTTGACTGTGGAAGTCAATCACCTGGTTAATTCGCATTTAACTTTGCTAGAACAGAGCACTGCTTATTGAGACTTTTCAACCTGCACCAGAAACAAAACTGAAACTTCACTTCCTGCCACAGATTTCTTTTTTCTGAGAAGGATCAATCACAGAGTCATTTAGTCTGGAAAGAACATATGGAGATCACCTCTATATAAACTGTTTCTCAAATTAATTTTTCTGCTATCACAAGAAAGTCACCAGGCATACTGAAAATATAATCACTTTTTTAGGATACTTTACAAGAAAAATGACTGTAACAGACTAGCTCCTGGAAGTCCTTCTGTCACTGAGTAGAGAAAATACTACCTGGCCATGCTTCCCAGAACCAGAACATTTGCTTCCTATGTCCATTTCTAGGACAGTGTCTCAAGGAAATCATGAGATGACCATCAATGTTGGAAAAGAAAGCAGTGGCTGACAGAACTGCCTGGCCAAAAGCACAGAAAACTAAAATCAAGTAGATGCATTTTTTCCTCCTAGTAAGTTTCTGATTTTTTAAGAGTGGAAGATATTATCCTCTGCTAAAGTTACTCATTTCATCTTACACTTCCAAGCTCTTCTCCTGAGTCAACAATCGTACCCTGTGTGTTTCACCTTTTAATTGCTGCATGCAGACCCACTCTGCCTTTTATCAGTCTTTTCCCCTTCTTCCCTCCCCATTTTGATGTTTGTCATCCTCCTCTTGCCAGTTACCACCCCAACTCACATCGTCTGTCCCCATTTCTAGTCCTGTTATTCTAGCCTTTCTGTGGCATACAATCTGTCAGCTTCCCTGATTTCAAGATCTTGCTTACCCTCTTTCCATCTCTTCCTCTACATTTCTGTTATCTCCATGGTTGGAGCATACAAGTTTAGTCCTCCCTGAAGTCATTCACTCTCTTTGCCAACTGCTTTGTCTACCAGCTCTGTGAATCCAAGACCAGGGACAATGTAGGGCTATAAATGCAATATAAAAGAGAGAGTGAATGCCTGGCAATTGAGAGACTGTTCCACGCATAATGAAGACCCAGGAAAACAAAAAAACCAAAAAAACCCCCACAAAAAACAAACAAAAACTCTGTCAAAATTACAAGAAGTGGTAGGTGAATTTAATGCATATTTGAAGATTGGGGGAAAAAATAAAGATTCTATGCTTTGGAAAGACATTGTTTCTCAGCTAACACTTCTGGCCCTAACAGAGTCCAAAGGACAACTTCACAACTCTCCTGCACATTTGCATACAACTAAAAGACAAAGCATAACTCTGATGCTTCATAGTGGATATTCACAGTGCTCAAGTGCAGTATTTATGTACACACAGCTCAAACAGTAAGTAACTCATGACTTACTGAACTTTCCTCTTACCCTGTATGAGATACTTATACTGCTCATTTTTGTGCAGTCAGTTTTCCTTAAAATTTAAAGCTTTTCAATTCTAAAACATTTTTGAAGACTCATGTGAAATTCATAATACAACTAAAAACCTGATGAAATCTGCAGCCAATCTGACCATTTCCCTTTGAGTTTAATGTGGATATATTCCTGCAGGCTTCCACAGCATCAACTTAAAATAACCTGGTGAATTTCCTCCTTATTCTCCCAGGCAGGTGCAATGATCTGGCTGTGACTTGAGTGAAACTCCACAAATTATATAGCAAAAATCCCTAATGTCAGAGTAGTCACCTGAAGACCATGCTGTACTTTAGTTACACTTTGGTAGTAGGTGTAACCCACATCCAGGATGAAGATCTGGGCTGCAAGGCCATATAGGCCTATAAAAATGCAGGGAAAAGGAAACATAACAGGAAAAACAGGAGTTGCTGCACTCATAAATGTCCCAATGTGAGAGAAATAATTTTGGTGATGCTTCCCTCTCCATTCTTCCCTTTTCTTCTCTCTCCCACATTGGTATTTCCTCTCCATCCATTGCCACCTTCCAAGCAGCAGCTACCCCATTACTGATCTCCTACCTTCACTCAGATTTTCCCCGGTATGTTCTTTACCTCCTATTGTACATTTAAAAGCTGGGATGTGGCAAAACAAGTATACAGGTCCATTTCCCAGTAAACTACTGGGAAGGTATCTTTAACATATCATAACATACAGTTGTCCTCCTTTATCCACTATCCAACAGTGTGCCTTTTGAGCTCGCTCTGGAAAGGCAAAGGAACGGGAATACAGATTAAAGTCACTTTTTAAACACACCTTAAAACTCTGTTTATCAGCTAATGCTCCACTTGAAGCTTAAGAGAAAGACATCGCACTGATGTCCTTAAAACACTTTTCAGAGATGGCCTGTGTCCACAGCCCCAGGGACAGCTGGGGTGGCAGGACAGGATCCCCTCACTGTTGCATGGGCACCCTGACTGAGCACAGCCAAACAGGGGAGAGTGGGCCTATGCTGCCCAGGGNCAGCAGCGGCTCTGCCTCCCACGGCACAGCCCTTGCAGCAGCCCCACTGTCAGCAACGTGCTTTAGTGTAGGGGAGCACACAGGCACTGTGTGGGTGCACCTTATCTCCATGAATTTTAGTCACTTTTATCTATCCAAATGACCTCACAGTGTTTTTGTTTCAGCACTTGTTTTCCACATTGCTGTCAGCACTTCTGAGGCCAACAGGATGAGGAAGCTGGCCGGGCTGGCTGGAGGATGAAAGGGGTGTTACCAAGCACTGCTCTAAAGACATCTGGCTGCCCAGGGGCAGTTCACCAGCTGTATTTAAGGTAGAGAAGGACAGTATCACCCTGTCAGTCATATCACAGTGGCCAAAGAAACCAGAGCTCATTACACTTGTGGGTTTAATTATACTGGAACCTGAAACATCAAACGGGGAGGTCATTAGCATTAACCCAGTAGGCTCGCAAGCCTGTAAGGAAAAATTAAAAGTAAAATCTTTTTTCACACAAGGACTCTCTAATCTGAACCATGTCCCTGCCGAAGTTGATCAGCAATGGCTGTGTTGGCATTAGGCCAAAATTTTTACATGATGCCTTCAAGAAAGTCATCTTTCTTCACAGCTGACTTGCCGCTTTCATAACCAATGGTCATGACAAGGCAGATTACCAGCTCTTTCAGCAGAGGAGACCCATTAGTCTGTTTGATAGGATATGTGCTGAGATTCACAGCGACAACACTCAAGGCTTCAGGATATCCTACTCCCACCCAAACAGCTAGCAAATGCTCCCCCCATTTCAGTAGTTGAGAAGAAATCCCATGAACTTCGGCCCACACACAAAGAAATCTTCTGTTGCCATTCTGAGGAAAACATGACAGAGCTCCAGTGAAAACTCCAGCTTCTTCATGACAACATAAACCATGCTGTCTTACCTCAATAAGGCCCATTCATTTCACTAGCACATCCATACATACACATGTTCCAGGATGGGAACCAACAAAATCACTGCAAAAGTGGGTTTCCATANCCCCATTTCAGTAGTTGAGAAGAAATCCCATGAACTTCGGCCCACACACAAAGAAATCTTCTGTTGCCATTCTGAGGAAAACATGACAGAGCTCCAGTGAAAACTCCAGCTTCTTCATGACAACATAAACCATGCTGTCTTACCTCAATAAGGCCCATTCATTTCACTAGCACATCCATACATACACATGTTCCAGGATGGGAACCAACAAAATCACTGCAAAAGTGGGTTTCCATAACTCCTGGTTAATTTTTATTTCACAGGGTAGGGTTGGGTTTTTTCCTGTCCAGCATTTGATTTCTAGTCCTTTGGCACTACCATACTGCTTGCCTGCCCACCCTCCACAGTGCCTACATGGGAAGAATACACCGTTAGAGCTTGCAAGGTTCATTTAAGATATACAATATACCCTAATACAGTCCGTTAATTCTTAGAGAATGATTTTTAAAACGAGCAAAGAAATGTCCTGCAATAAAGAAAGAAAACTCTACTGTGTGAAAAAATGCCAGTTTAGGTCTATGGTGTCATGGTCCACAGGGAAAGCTTTTCCCTCCTCAATACTAATTACCTGCTAGGCAAGATACAGCACTATACATTAAGCACCATGTCTGATCAAGCAGAAGACTTTTTTTAATTGTTTACTAGTTATTAGGTATCCTGCACTCTACATGCTGTGCTGACATAAGATTTTACTGCTTGCAGATGCAGTTGCCAAAGACTAAAAGGTTTTATTTACTCAAAGAAAACAAACTACAACTGCTCCTGAACACTATACTGGGGGAATCCCCTTAAAAATGAAAAAAATAAAAATTCTGGCTGACAAGTTGCTAGTGAAAAAGATACAAACTGGTTAAAATAAACCTGGAAAGTAATTGATACAAAAATACAAATTCCATGGATCTCCGTTTTCCTCTACGTGCAACGTGTGCCATGTGGTATGAGGGTGTGCTGGGGAGCAGGAAAGGAATTGCTGCAGAAATGCCACACATGTGGACACTGCACACCAGAGTCCCCAGACAATCCCCTTCTCTGGTGTGACTGTCCGCTGGCTTTGTGAGTAAAATCGACTGCTCGTCCGGGTAGCCTGCAAGCACATGGCCCGGAGACCTAACAGAGTCTCTGATTTTCCTTGTCCTTAACATCACGCTCCGCTGAGCTCGGAGTTGTGTGCTTCTAACTTTTAGGGGGGTGCATTTTATTTAACTGTGCCTTTTCTTGGCCTGAATTTCCCCCAAAAAGCTGAAGAGGGCATGTGCTTATTATCTTTTAGTGGCAGCATGTGCTCGGTGCAACCTGAGCTCTTCGGATACTTCGGCCTGAAAATTAGAAAAAAAATTAATTGCGAGGAAAAACAAGGCTGCTCTGCGACTTTGATTCAATCAATTACCATTATCTTCCAGCGCAGCCCTCCCTCCCGCCCCCGGA
>VYZS01087018.1:218-17671 GCA_013400695.1 Neodrepanis coruscans | reverse complement strand
GAGTCTGTTTTGCCCATGACAATATTTAGTGAGTGATCAGTCCCCTTCTTTATATTTTCTTTCCTCTGTCCTTTTGGCAAGGGGAGTGATAGAGAAGTTTGCTGGTGCCTGGTATCCAGCCAGGGCTAACCCACTACACTATTCTTCTCATCCTACATTTTATGTAACATTTCCTTATATTCCATTTCATCATAAATGGAATTTCATGGAGTAGTAACTGGCTAAACTCAGATTCACATGTGATTTCCACCCTTGTGTCTAAGGGTCCACTGAAATCAATAAAATCAATAAAATTTCAGTAACATTAGAAACTTTAACACTTTTAATCTGTCCCTAAGTGTTCATGTATTACAAAGGAGAGTGAAGTCCAGATAGTTATTATAAGGTGTCAAAACATGAATGTCACGGGATGCTTTCAACCACTGTAAGCTCTTTGAAGATATTGTCATGACACTAACTTTCATGGGGTGTACTTGGCTTATTACTCGTTACTTTGGCAAAGAGAGGCTATGACAATCAACTTGTTTAATTTTTGAATAATTTATCTATCGTTTTGTGTCGTTCAGATATACCATTCTCAATACAGTATTAATACAAAACACTTGTTACTTCATGCATGCTGAACACACTGTTAAATTGTAACATGTAGTGTATGTACTGTACTGTATGCATGTACTGTAAAGTTCAGTATTATTGAGAGGCTCCACTCCACTTATTTTTTTACTTAAATCAAAAAGCAGAGCTATCTCAGTAAAAACTTGTGTCTTAACTTTAAAAATACAATGTACAAGATTCATCTGCCTTTTTCTGAGCCTGGGATGGAATTCCTGGAAATGTGAGATCAATTATTGCTGAGTGGCTTAAGAATAGGAATTGCATGCAGCAGCGTTTAGCTCATAGCCTTTTTCATTCAGAAGTTTTTTGCAAGGCCTCAATTAGGACCATGAGTGTAGAGAACCAGCAGAGGTTTGATGTATTATCAAAGCTTTAGTTAGACACGTAACTGCTAAGTGTAGAAACAAGATACCTTTTGTGCCTCCTGATAAGTAGAGGGGCTCTGCATATGGGCAGCTGAGGGGGAACCGAAGAAGCTCAAAATAATCCAAAGTATCCCAGGAATATTTTACTGTGATCCTTCTTGCAAAGCAAGTATTATGTCTTTCCATACTGCAGGGTGCTATGAGAAGTGGCGGTTTTGTTAATATATTTATTATCTTCTTTTAAACAAGACCTAGCAACTTTTCTGGATTTTGTTCTGCCTCTTTTTTTTTCCTTGCCTACCTTTCTAGAGCTGGATGCAGACTGATTGTTTTATGCCCTGCAGGGGACAGTGCTAGCATTGCGTTTTTGTATAGTTCTCCATAGTTTTCTCAGTATATATATTTCTCAGTATAGTTTTCCATAGTTCTCTTGCTGACAGTTTTCTTTGTTAGGCATCTGAATGAGAGGTAAGTGTATTTTAGGAGGTAAATGTAAACTTACCCTGTGATGTAACAAGGGTCTGATATCTCTTGCAGCTGCAAGGATTATAGGGTCACCAAGGAATGCTGTATTCCTTGCTTCATCCTTCTGATGTGCCAGGGACCTTGTGTTAAAGCAAAGTATGTTCTGCTGCTTGCATGAGTCGCATGCATTCATGAGTTTTTAAATGTGCACTTAATATGCACATTAAGTATTAAAGTTCCTCATAACAACTGGGATACTGGGTTTTAAATTGCATGTCTCAACATCACAAACTGGTTCTTTCAGTGACTGCACGTTTATTGTCTTGTTATGCAAAGAAAAGACTAGCAAGCTTTGTTAGAGCCCCTGACTGTCTAAGAAATCTGTGAGTTGAGGGGTTTGATATCCCAGATTTTGTTCAGACAGTTCTCTTGCAATTCAAATAATCACATTGCCCAATAAAACCAGAGAGAAAAACAATTTTCAGAAACAACAATATGAGTTGGCCAGAGGGTAACTACTTTTATTATACACAGGGGAAACATGAAACCTTCTTGTATTCCATGAAAAGAAAAGGATCAGAGAATCATCATATATATGTAATACTAAGAAAACAAACTTGACTTCAGTTTTCTTGGATGTCAGCACAGGATTTTTTTCTCCATAAATGTAATGAATTGGGCTCTACATAGTCACAAAAAGGATCTAGTATTTGTCAGTATGTTCTAGAGGCAAACAGGGAAAAACACTTAGAATTGAGGCTAATAAAATACGCTTTCAGAGTTAAACCTATTCATCCTGTATTATACTGGGATGAATGCAATCTGGTTGACTGTGAAGGAATTTGAGAACTAGTATTTCAGCTTTGGAAGTAAAGTAAGAGTTCTGTTTTCTACAGTCTAGACCCCAAGTCAACTGGGTCTAGTTTCTCCAGAGACTTAACTCCCTCAACCTCTTGAAATAGGCTTCTCCAGAATTTTAATTATCACAGTGAAAGATTTTTTTGTGCCAAGTAACAGCTGAGAAAAATGCCGGAATTCTAACAGAACGTATTCTTTGATAGATTATTTTTGAATGTAACCCTAGGAAATCAGGAGGAATTATCCTTCATTATCAGCATGATCATCATGTGTCAATGATTGTTCTTGAAAATGTCCAACACACCATATATAGGGTGGTACAGTTCTTGCTTTGAAGACATTATGTTTTGGGTTAATGACATTGCACAGGTTTTGGGAGGGAAAAAGGTGTGTGATTATGTGAGCATGTTTTCATCTGTAATAACTGTATGCATAAGGTAGCCTTCTATCTTCCTGACTGCTCCAAGTAGGAATGACATGCTCATTGGCAAAGATGCATTAAGAAGGAGAACCAGTAGAAGGACTTCGAGACATGAGGTTGGGGATGACTTAATTGATACAATGATAAAGGGAAATGATTTTGGCAGTTGATGTTTCCAGCAGCACTGACAAGTGAGTGTAAAGTAACAATGACAACATAGTCTTAATATCTTGACAACAGCTCTGGTAGACTAGCCTAAAAGGGCACGAAGAAAGGTCCCTCAAAGTGGAAAAGGAAAGAGAGGAAAAAAATATTTCCAGTTTGACTAGAACTATCCTTTCAATTTCAGTTGGCCCTAGACATGCATGTAGTTAGAAAAGACAGATAGAATCTTAGAATAATCATAGAATCATTAAGGTTGTAAAAGACCTCCAAGATTACTGAGTCCACTCTTTGATCAAACAGCAGCTTGTCAACTCAACCCCAGCATTAAGTGCCACATCCAGTCGTTTCTTGAATGCTGCTAGCGTTGGTGATTTCACCACTTCTCTAGACAGCCCATTCCAATGCCTAACCATACCTGTAATGAAGAAACTCTTCTTGACATCCAACCTTAACCTCCTCACGTGCAGCTTGAGACCATTTCCTCTGTCCTGTCACTGGTTGCCTGAGAGAACAGACCTATGCCCACCTGGCTACAACCTCCTTTCAGGTAGTTGTAGAAAGCGATAAGGTTTCCCCTGACCCTCCTTTTCTTCAGGCTGAACAACCCCAGCTCCCTCATCCACTCCTCATATGACTTACAAGAAGTGGGAATATACAGAGAGAGATGCCTGATGGCATATCCAGGAGAGATACTCAAGTGCAACCTAGATTTGACTGATCTGAACCACAAAAGGAGCCAAACATTCCAGTGTTGCAGATTCTCAAATTCACTTTTTTAAAAATGAAATAACAGTCATTGAGCCCAGGAGCTGAAAAGCCTGCTGAATGAGTTACTTTGTATATAGAAGGGAAAATTCATAGTCTGAAAAAAACATATGAGACAGCTTTGACAGAGGGCTCATGAAATCACAAGGAACAAGAATAGAATATAGCTTGGTTTTTCCTATCAGCCCACCTTCATTTTGTTACCACTAACTGTCTCATTACTAGCCAGCCAGTACTCAGAATCACAAAACACACACACACACACACAAAACATTTTCTGCTAGGTGAACTTTTCATAGAAAACCCCAGAAATACCACACTTGACTACTTGAAACCTCTTATGTTGCCTGCAGCTGAAGAGGTGGCTGTAATCTTGCAGTGTGTGTTCTGAGGTAGGATCAGATCTGCTGTATCTCAACAGCTGGTAAGCTGACCAAAATTCCATAGTATGTCGTTGTTACAATGGTGTGTTGCCATGTGCTTGGTGCTGCTGGACCGTGAGAAAAGATCTGCCTGGAATGCAATCATCTTGCGGTTAGATCTGTTTCCTCAGAAGGAAATTAAATAGAGGGTGAGAGTAACAGAAAACTGCCTTTAAAAGAACCTCTGACAGTCTGCAGATTTCTGTGACATCTTAATGTTCTCATTGCACAATAAAAGGATTATAGCTTTTAATGGGGGTGGAATTATTCTTAAGGGGTTTAACTCTTCTGTGATAAATCAGATGCTTAAGCTGCAGGTATCTGTATATTGTTTGTTACACTTCTCTCCTGTGAGGAAATGCTGCTATCATGCTCCTGGGGAGAGTTGGGCCCAGGGGACACAAGCAGCAGAGGAGCAGGAATCCCTGGAATCCCTGGTTGGAGAAGGTCCAGCACATGTGCAAGGCACCACTTCCCTGCTGTGTTTCTGATCACCGTACACTGAGCACTTTCTCCTGTCCAAGATACTGCCATCCTTCTTTTAAATATAAATCAAGGTGGTTAATGCATTTGCTTAAAAGATGTCCACCTAGAAAATCAGATGTTGTTCAAGTGAGGCATTTTCTTGCAATCTGGGTTTGAGATAAAATGCATAATTGTAGCTGACCTGCAAGCAGGAAAAAAACCTGACAATGCTCTCCCAATCAGTGTCCAGTATTGTTTTACTTTTAGGGATCGAGTAGCATTCTCAAGTTATTGCAAAGATCATGGACTTGGCTAACAATTGATCAATCTATTACTTCAGTTAGAGACACATGTAAGATTCTGTGGGGAAGCATTGACAATTTCCTATTTCCTACTACTTCTACTTTGTGTAACCTAATAGTAACCTGACCAATTCTCCTTAAGCTCCCCATCAGATACATATATGGAAGTCATAAACTGTCTGCTCTTGGATAGATAGGTTGAAAAAAGATATACCAAAGTAGGTGTAGTGACAGTAACACTACATCACTGAATTTTTTACATCAATTCATGCATACAATTTTGCACGGGAAATCTCAGCAGAAGGAAGTCCTTGGTGTAAAAAGATGGTTAGCACAGAATCACTGTCAGGTTTTACTCGAATTTGAAAACTGAACTCGGGAAACTCTAGTGCCAGCAAGTGGATGGAAATATATCAGTAATACTTCTGCTACAGAGGGCAGTAGCTTTGAGTCTGTTTAGGGAGCACAGATAACTCAAAGGAGATACTGAAAATTTCAAATAGATACTGGACTCAGTGCTTCTTTATGAGACTCATTTATTAAGAGAAATATTCTATAAGCTGACTTGAAGCACTTATTTTGATAGTATCATCTGTAGACAATATAAGAAAGTCTTGTTTAATATTTTTTAAATATTCATGTCTCTCCTTGGAAGCATATCTGATGATATCTAAAATATTTACTTAACTGAAAAATATGAATAATTTTAACTGGAAGAAAAATCCAGTACAGTAAATCCCTGTATGTGAAACTTAGTGAATGATCTGACAGAGGAGAAAGCCCACTTGTTCTCACCTCTGCACTGCATGATTTTTCAAAAAATCTTTACATTCAAGTGAATGCATCTGTCAGCATTTGGTCTTGGTCATCCCATCTCTTATCTCATTACTTCCTGGGCTCAATAACCACCATCTTTAAAGAAAAAGCTAGTGAAAAGGGAAGTTAGAGATGTCTGGTCAGTTATGAGGAAGAAGAGACTATTAGGTGATCTGCTAAATGTAATACCAGGTTAATTCTTTTTTTTTTCCAAGGCTAGATGGGATCTTACATATCTCTCTTACTTCATAAGTCTCTGATGAAAAGAAGGCTTTTCTTGCCAGGGTAGAAATAATTGTACTTAATAGTACAGGTATAGAAAAAGTCCTTTTGCCCACTGTGTAATTATGTGTAGGTATGTTAAGAGGATGAATACACTATAAAAAGCCCACTTTTGTGGAACTCTGCATAATATTCTGCTTTAAGTCAAAACTCAGAGAAATCTGACAGGCTATAAAGTACAATTAAAACTGAGAACATCAGTAATAAGAAGCCACAAAGCATGCATAATCATGAGATAAATGACCTCAATGGACAGATGATGATGAGCCAAGGAAAAGCCAAGGTCAATTATCAGAACTTCTAATTTTAATGATATAATTAATAATGAATATTTCAAGAAAGAATGTTTAAAGAATAATTGTATTCTGGTATTAAAACCTGTTAAACGTTAAACTTATGCAATTTATGCAAATTAATCTGATAAGAAGAGACAATTAAGGTTTATAATTAGCAGATAAATACAAATGATCCAGTGATGAAGGTCTTGGTTTCTCCTCTGTCTTATGAGACAATGTAATTGATTTTTACAAATGCTAATTTATATGCACTGCTAACCATTAATACATTGAAGAGATCATTTATTAAATTAAAGATGAATAGTGGTGTATGCAAAGAGAGTACCTGAGTTTTCAACATCCTAAAGATGAAAAGGAAGCAGAAAGAAACCAAAGCTTTGAATGTGATTTTTCTTTGTTTCTTATTTTTCCCAACAACTTTTGACATGCCAAGTATGAGGTATATGGAAAAAAGTTGAGAAGACAAACAGTCTTTGTTCAGTAAGTCAGTGAGGTAACAGTAAGAGGGATTTTTGGCACAATCTTTACCTTTTAACATTTGTTCTCATGGACTAGAAGTAATGTGCATCCTTATTTTGCTTTGCTGTGCTTTTTCTTTGTGTTCTCATACAAGAAGATGGCACGTTCACCCAGGAATGAAGCTGCTTTTAGCAGAATAGATGGAGTTTTTCAGGATGAGTGTGCTAACTAGGCATTCTCTTACAAAGTCACCTCCTTGCTTTCAGAGGTGTTACATTAACTGTGTACTTTTTTTAAGAGTTACTGAATTCTCTTTTTAAAATGTATGATGGCATTTTGCCAGCTGCTGTACTTATGAGTAAGTATAGCAATTTTCTCTCCTTTCTTATATTTAAATCTCGGTGTTAGTGGGAGTTTTGAACCAGCCATAAAATGGGATGCATTTCACATTATACTTTGTATCCACCCTCAGAACTGTAATGATATTTAGCATGGCAAATGCAGTTGAAAATATAAGTTACAATTAATTAAATGTAGGTTTATCTTTCACAGCTTTTCTCCTCTTCTTTATTTTCTGAAAGGTTATTGGCTGAACTGCAGCAGAGTATATGCTTGCAAGGCAGCTGCAGGAAACTGATTCCCAATGGGCCAAAAAAGCCCTAAAGGGCCGAGGAAAAGGAACTGAAGCAATCATGATGCAGCAGATCTGATTATCTCTAAGATTAAATTTCAAATTAAATATGAGAGACCTTTGCAATAACTAAATAGAACTGGTTTATCTTAAAGGATGCTTGATAGTTTTCTGCCCCATTTTTCTCCTGACTTCTGTCCTTTACACTATAGTCTATGCTGAATTGCACTCTCTGGAACTGGCTTGGGAGGTCATTGCTACAGGAGCTTTAAAAGGTATGGAGACTTTTGCAGGCAGAGGCAAAATGTGCACCTACTGGCATAATCAGTGAGAAATCTATGGTCTTCCATCAGGGAATGATGTGGTCCGATGGATTCAACAGGGCTTCTTGATCTAAATCCATGCAGAATTTGACTTAAAAAGATACACTTTTTTTTTATGCCCCTAATAGATGTGACACAGCCCAGGATATTTTTCTGTGCTATTTTTCTGTGCTATTACAGAAAAATAATGAAAAGCGCACTTATCTTGTCTTCTCACACAGATCTTCTAACACAGGATAGCTGGAGATATTTACCATAAATCAGAATTATGGCCCTTGGCTTCTGTATGTCAGTATGATATGTTTCTCCCTGTTTCTGATTTCCTTGAATGAAAAGCACTGTTTACTCTTTGTGATAACTCCACAGTATCTAGCATGGTGCTAGTGTAGGCATTATAGAAGTGTGTCTACTTCAGTTGTACATTGAAAAGATGTCTGTTTCCTAATGAACAATGGTCAGTGTTCCCTAATGGTCAATGAACTCAAGTGGTTGAGCTGACTTTGTGCAGCAGGATGCCGATTTTCCTTCCCCTGGGAGTTCCATATTTTAGTCATGTTTTAGCCCCCTCTGCAAAGTGTGGTGATGGCAAATAGCAGATTCTCATGACTGTAGCTTGCTTGTCAAGTACATCAATACTCAGAATAAGAGAACGGAAATCTACTTTTAGTAGCAGCTTCTAATTTTTCAGATGCCTTTTGCATTGCCTTTTAATCTTAGATAGCCAAATGTGAGGACAGAAAGCATGATTAGGAGGAGATGTGAGAGTTGGACTCACCTGGGGCTCTCTGGTGTGGCTGGAACCAGCTGGAGCAAAAGTCTGAAATGAAGGTGGGGGTGTCTGTGCTGGGCACTGGAACAGCCCGGCAGGTGGTGAGCTGCAGCCTTATTGGTTCTGTCAGGGTTTCAGCATTGCTTTTGTTGCTGTTGCAGTGATTCAGTATTTTGCAGTGAAACCCTAGGTCTGGAGAACAATTCTCTTGGAAATTTTGAGTGTAAAGCCATTTTTTTCCCCAAGTCTTTAATGAGTCTTAATATAATAGATTTTTAGTAAAAAAAACTTGTTACTTTTGATTCTGGAAATGAAAATCCAGATATTTCTGAAACATTTGATTATATAACAGATGCTGCCCTTGTATCAAGATGCAAGTACATGGCTTTGATTACAAAAAAAAAGGCACTTTCAGGGCACATTTTATAGGTGACCTACTATATTTGGTATTCTTCCTGGCTTCCCTCAAAAGGTACTGGTTTTATATCTATCCATATTTAGCTATGTTTTACAAACAGTCTCTAGAGCTCACAGCCTCTTCTAGAGGCTGAGTATTCCTTGAAAGCAAAGACCAAGCTGAGGCTCCTATCTTGTCCTAATAATACAGGTTGCAGCCACACTGAAGATCAGTTTTTTTTCATTTTTACTCTTATAGAAATCACTTAGAAAGGACTGCTTTTAAAATTATTCTTCTAGGAAAATAATGTCACAAGATCAAGTGCCCTGACAGATGTGCAGCATATTGAGTTCACAGTATGGGTTCTTGGTTAGTTCAGAAGCCTGGAAATTTTGTCCTTTGCTGCTCAGAAATCTAATGGGTGAAATGATGATTCAGGATGAAGTTCAGTTTGAGCATGGATGTGGAGGTCTACTAGAAGAGAATAAAATCTCTGGAGACATCCTTGCCTATACTCAAACTTCTTTACAAAGTGCAAGAGGTCCAAATTACTATGTTTTTCCTGTAGCAACTTTCTGCATTAATATCACCTAATATAGATAACTTGGTAGAATCAATAGATGAGGAAGTGTTATGGGTTAGCTGGGCAAAGGGGAGACAGGATGTCTTTTAAAACTTTTTTTTTATCTCTTCCTGGGAGAATAGAGCTAGCAAAATGGGTGGACCCCACACTGCACCTCGCGGCATGGCAGAATCAGCAGTGGACAAGGGCTGTGGGTGCGGGGTGTGGCCCAGCCCGCACTTGCTGCTGTAGTGTGGCCGAGCTGAGGCCAGGAGCAGCGGTGCCTGCCCACACTTACTGCCATGATTGAGCCAGGGCCGGGAATGGTGCCACCGCGCTGGCCCCCCGTGGCTTCCTGCCCGCTTTGCACTGCTGCCATTGGTGCTGCTCTTGTGGCTCCCCACCCACTCTGTGCTGCCATCGAGGGTGCCACTCCTGCGGCTCTCTGCCTGCTCCATGCCGTGGTGGCTGCAGGTGCAGCAAGGCTCAAGGTGCATGCAGAGCCTCCTGCCGCAGTGGTGGCGTGGGAACACCGGCAGCGCAGGTGGAGTAGGTGTCACCTTGGCGATGCAATGAGTGGGGGCAGGCAGCGCCTGTGCGATGGAGGCAGCAGCAGCGGCCAGTGTATGGAGCAGGGGCAACCCCCAGGCTGGCACTGTGGCATGGGATGGGCCTGTGGCGATGGGCACAGTGGCTGCTCCGGCCACCCCGCACCTAGGTCCCTGCAGAGCTGGTGGGGAGGTGGGCAGCAGCAGCAGCTTCTCCTGGTGGGCGGCTAGCACCCACATGGGTGGTGCCACCGGCGCCTCTGGGCCCCTCAGATCCCCACAGCATTGGCGGGCAGGCGGCAGCAGCAGCCCCTTCCTGCGGTGAGTGCTGCCTCTGAGCATTTTGGTGGCAAATGTTGCCATGTTTGCCTTGTGGTGAGGTCTTGGAGGCGGGGGCGGCACCCAGTGCCATGTAACACCAAACCAGGCTGCCAACCAATGGAGAAGCGGCGCACACTGGAAAGGGGGCACAAGAAAAGACAAGAACAGACACACTATAAAAGCAGCAGAAATGAAAGTCAGCTCTCTCTTGGCTCCCTCTTGATGCAGGCAGTGGCACGGCATGACCACAGCTCAGGCAGTGCCAGCAGAGGACCACGTGGCTCCATGCAGCGGTGATAGCAGTGAGGTATCTCTTCCCTTTGGGTACCCTGGGGTTCCCTTTCACTCTCTCTTGATTTTCCAGGGGTGGGACCTTGCTGCATCACCTCCCCAGCACTGTCCACATGGCAGCACTCCTTCCTCCCCCTCAAAAGCTCAGCAGCCGGCCCAGAGCAGCAATAATAACATGCAAAAGAAACAACCCCTTTGCTGTTCATAGGGAGCAGAGCTGTTTAGGAAATGGGAACACCTGAAGTTCTGTGGGAAGTTGTGTTTTTCCTGCACTAGGGAATAAGCTGGCAATACTGTATGAGACGGTTCTTTCCCTCCCACATTCCTGTCCCAGAGCCAGGAATTGCCTTTTCTTGCCTGGTTGGTAGCTCATTCATCTTCTCATCTCCTTACCAGCAAAAGACATGCTGCTCCTTCGCTCATGCCAGGAACTTGTGTGAGGAAACACATAGAGGTGAAAGTGTTGGGCTGAAGTGTGCAGGGCATCAGGGCTGACTGCAAGGGTCTGGCAGTGAAGACAGGGGTCAGGGGGTCTGAACCTAGACCAGAAGCTGTAGGGGAAAATGAGAGATGCAAAAACATAAAATCTTTACCCAAGATATTGTTCTTGCTCAAACAGACTTTGAAGCAAGTTTTACTGGTGTTTTTGGTGAACTTCCAAAAGACCTTTTGGCATTCTGAATAACAGCCAGTTATCTATTATAAGCTACCTATTTAAAAAACAATATTGAGAGCTGTTCCCTGTATGGCACAGAATAATGAAGATATGCCTTCTTACAAGGCAATTGCAGTTATTTCCACAGTGAACACTTCACTATGGTTGGGGGATGATATTCAGAACATATTCACATTCGTGTTTCTGTCTAAGCATTGTGGTTTTGCCTGCAAAGACATTTTGTTCTCTTTTTGGCAGCTTCAAGCAATTTTCCTGAGCTGCAACACAGGTTTGACTGACTCTTTCTTCCTTCAGCCTGGCTATAAATCACTGTAAGATGCTACTAAAGGCATGTCAGCTGTGCAGAGAGCAAGTTCTGCATGTAATGGGGGAGAGGAGTTCCCTTTGATAAGTCTGGTCCCAAAACCTGAACTTGGTTTCAGCTGGGAGGCCATAGCCATGCGAAGGTGGAAGTTCAAATCCCTCCTTCCATGGAATTGCTCTTGTAGCTACTTCACAAATGTTCAGTGTTCAATTGTTAAAAATTTTACGTGCTGCAGTACTGCATAATTTGGGATTCCACCGGAGATCCTAGATGTCCTGGTAATTTATGTAAGAGAGCTCAATGCTGTTATGTTAAATTCAGATGAAAACATGAACGGAAACATGAACCCTTGAGATCAGCCTGAATCAGATGGGCAGAAAAAAAAGTATTGGATTTGTTCCAAGAGATTTTATGAGTTGGACTACATCTCATACAGATGATATAATCCAATACCTTATTAGTTTTGTCAGTGAATTAAACTGCCAGTTTTAAAGAAATGAATGTCTAAAGAGGAAAAATTGATTGATAAGAGATTGATAGCTAAGTGAACTCATTAGTAACTTGTTAAGGATTTGGCATGTTACCTTTTTGTGTTTAGCAGGGGAGAGAAATAAGGCCAAATTCTCACATAATCTTCAACTTAGTTACAACATTTTCTCACTGAAGACTGCAAGCATTTCTTGCATGAGCGGCTTGTTTACGGTTTGCTTTCATCCAGGCAAAACTCAGGTGTACTTATTTATTTATTATACTTTCGCAGGCAAGAAACGTCACAGTTAGGAAGCAGAATTCTTGATAAATACTTGAACCCAAGTCCTTCTAAGTTTCAAAACTTGAAAAGGCTTTGTTTCTTTTTCTCTCAGCAATTAGATGACTAGCAGAAATGCAGAAGCATCCATCAGGAAGTTTGTAGCTGCAGTCACATCCCACTGTTATCCTTCCTGTTGTCTTTCAAATATCTGGCCTTTGCAATGGACCAGGAAGGACATTATGGGCAGAAGATGTGGAAGTGCAATTTTTTATTTGTGTGAAGAAACTGGGAAACAACAAATAAATTCGACATTCAAATATAGTCGTCTGTCAAACGAGTCAGACTTGTTTGTGTTTAGAGGTTAGAGCTACTTTCCCCTCTGTTTCAGCCCCACCTTCACCCTGTGATATGCAGGTCTTTGAATCCACAACACTGTGCCACATTCTCCTATGGGTCATTTCTAAACCCTAGCACTTAATAATAACTTAAAAAAAACTTAAAAATGATTGACCCCTGCACATGCTATTCCAAATTTCCACAAGATGTGTCCTTAGTGATGTGGTTTTTTAACTTGGTATACAACCTATTGACTTTCTTCCAGGTAGTTTTTAATTGGATTGTTTGATAACCAGGACTATTTAGCTTCACGTACTTGAGCAGATGATTGGATTCTTTAAAGGTTAAAGAATCCTATTTGTTCCCTTCCACAACAGATTTTATTCTTTACTCTTTATATAACCAAGAAATAGTTTTCTAAACAGCAATCTGTGGAGAGCAATATTAATATTTAGCAGGTGTGAAGCATGTAGTGACCACTTTCTTCTGTTAGATATCTGTAGATGCTTAAATGATCTATATCACAAATGGAAACATCAGTATTTCCCTTTATTTTTTCAGCTTGTCATTTTAGAATGCCTAAACCAAATAAAAACAAGACAAGGAAACCTGTAAGTGGGAAAAGTTAGAAACCTGTCTTATTTTTGACTCAGTGCTTGTGAAGAGTTGTTTTCAATTAAGGAATTAACTGCTTGCTTTAAGATCCATTTTAAGATGCAGGGGATAACTAGGTGCTAGGGAAGATAATGCAGGTACCCCCAAAATGCAAGGCAGTGGAAGGACTTAGGAAAATTTGTTTTCAAAGGTGACAATGCTAAACTTAGTGGCTGTACACCGGGCATGAAAGAATGCAAGACTTTTTAGTTTCCAAGCTTTCTTAACAGCTTGGTTGGCTCCCCGTTGTGGGGCTCCAAGGTTGTCTGTAAAAAGTTATCTTTTCAGGGAGTTAACTGCTCTGCAAGGCCAGAGAAGGAGAGACATCCAAGCTGTTTGAGGGAAAAAATGAAAAGGATGCCTCTTCCAGGCAGGAAAGACTTCTAAGCAAAATGAGCCCTAAAACTCTTTGTAAAAAAATGGTTTTCTGCACTTACATTGGGCTTTTCAAGAAGAGAGAGATTTCTGAGTGGTGTTTTTAGGTCAGTGGCTTGATGCTGATATCTATGACAACTTGTATTTTGCATATTCTTCAGTCTTGAAAGTGTGGTGAGCTCTTGGAGGAATCCAACATACATATCCTTTGTGTGCAGGGGCTCAGGGCAAAAGCAGGCATTTAGGAGGAGCTGAAAGACAAGCATTTGAAGCTCATCAGTTTTTCAAGTCTAGATTTTTAATATATGGGAAGAAAATTAAATTAGAGATTGGGGGAAAGATTTCTTTTTCAGCAAAGTATTTCTGCTCTGTTAGAGCAAAGACAGTGTCTGTTTATTTTGAAGTTCGGCTTTTTTTTTTTTTTTTTCCCTAGAAGAAATGTACTTTGTACATAAGGCTCTCACTTGAGGGTAATCTTTGTCATAACACATTAGTTCTTATCTAATATCAAACTCCTATACATGATTTTACATGTATAATGCCCTGCTTTTAATACTGTAACTTATGCTTTAACTGGTCCAAAGAGCTGGAGAGCAGGAGTGAGGAGGCGGTAAGAATGTAGATGTATGAGTGCCTCCACACATGTGACGTGTTGTCTTATTGCCTGTGAGATGTACCAATCCATTCTGGAGCCTGCTAAGATTATTTATTTAATTGTGAATAACGGAAGATGTTTCAACCCCTGCAACAGGTCTGTGAATGGCCTGGAGCCATGCTTGGGATGGGGGAAAGTGTTTGAAAACCAAATCTGGCTTGGCCACTAATTCATGCAGAACTGAATGATGCTTGCTAAATCCCAGTGCTTGCACCATTGTGAGCAGGTATGAGCTTTGGATCTGTTTCTGTAGTCACTGGGAACTGCCAGTTGTCCCAAGGACTTTCATACTGAAGGGCTTTTGCTGGAGAAGTTTGCAAATTGGCTAAGATACCATTGAAATGGCTAAGATACCATTTTCCTTATGTGCCAAAAAGCAGAATGACATGGTTTACATATTGGATCATGATAAAAAAGACAGAGACATCTTTCCTTAACGAGATTGTAACAGTAGTGTTTCTTGAGTTCAGCACAGAAAAATTTTTAGGTTTTTTGTGAGGATAAAGTACTAACAGAAGAGACAATATGAGGAATGCCTTTTGAAAAAAAAAAAAAAACGTTCAAAAGTTGCCCATAGTAGTCAATTACTCACTGTGTTGTATGGTGTTTAATAAGAAGAAGCAGAGAGTTTTAAAGTGTACTGAGAAGCAGAAACACTTTTTTCCCTGTGTATTCAATATCCAGTTATGTAAAGTCTGTTAATCAGGTATCAGATCTTTCTCACCTGTTTTGAACTCACCTGAATGCCTCAGTAGTTAATGCTCAACAAGCCTTTTTTGGCTCCCTTCCTTGGCTCTAGATTTCTTGCCGTCCCTAATCTGTTGAGTCCCCTCTTTTGATGGAATGCTGTTCATGATGAGTTGTCACCTGAAGAGATATGGGAAAGATTTCTGAAGTTTGTGTTGTAAGTGTTGCTTCTAGATACAGCATATATTTGTAAGTGAAGCTATCCTTATACTATGGTACTACCTGCTGTAGTCCTGTGTATGTCCATAGGAGGACTATGCTGTGCAGGATAAGAACAGCCCCCCAAGCAAGGGGTGGACACAACTGCTATGTTTGATTCTTGAAGAAATATGCTTGAGATGCTCAAAACTTCCATGAATTCCTGAAACAGACCTTCAGGAGAAAAGGGTAAGTTTAAAACTGAGACGTATAGTAAATGTCTGGCACCTGAGGGTGGGAGTTAGGGATACTGAAGTCCCATTTTGGGTCTCAGACTGAAAAAGAATTTTCCTGTGTTTTGGTTACAAAGCCTGGGAAGCACTGTGGTTCATGAAACATCCAATATGCTGAGCTATCTGTTGGAAGGTATGTAATACCTTACAGAATTCTTGTGTGTTCTGTAAGAGAGTTAGTGCTGTTTGCTATTAGCTGTTCATCTAGTCAGTGCTGCTATTTTATCTGTTTGTTTTCTTCTGGTAAATTACTGATAAAAGCTCAGAACAAATGGCTGTTATGCAGGGATGGGGAAACGAATCTATTTAGCCACTCCTGTAAATGCTAATGAGTTCAGCCAGATACTTGGTTTTTTAATTCAGATGTACTGTTATATGCTTGTTCCCTGAGCACTACTTGTACAAATTTATCTATCTGGGTAATAAAACAGACAGTAAAATGGGTGTTCTACTTGCTAAATTGCTACAACTGCTGCTGTGACAACTGAATTGCAGCAAGTACAAACACTGGTCTGTGCTGGCATGGCTACCCGAGCTTTAGAACTCCCTCAGATGCAGAGGCAAGGTGCCAGAAAGCCAGTGGTTGTACCTGCTTCTACAGTCTGTACTTAAAGTACCCGATATATTTTTGTTATCTAAAAGAGAAGTAGAAAACTATAATTAAAAGGGTTATTGAAATTTGGCACTGAAATAACCCATGTTGGAGAACCTTTATTTATTCCTCTATATGCACAATTTTAAGTGGAATCTGGATTACTTCTCATGTGAAGCTTGGAAGTCATCCTCCCCCTTGATTAACCCTTTGTGCTGCAAAACCTCAACTTTAGAGACAATCAAGGCAAAAAGGACCAGGAGACAATTCCTAAGTCTTTCTTAACCCAAGCAAATTGTTTAAGTCAATGTTCCTGGAAGTTGTGAATATTTTGAAGCTTAATTGTCTAGCCAGAGATGTCTGCAGTTTTGCTAACAGTAGCTGCGTTGTAGAACATGCAGCACTTTATGAGATTCTCTAGTCTTTCCCTCTCTTCAAAGAAAAGATTGAAGTGACTTAAATTAGCTGATTTATTTTGTGTGTGTGTGAAAGTTTATTCTTTGAAAGATAATGTCTTGATCATTATATATTGTGGATGAAGTTGCCAAATTGTAATTTCAATTTAATTAAATTTTTCTGGAAGGGGAAGATGTGAGTTGAGAGAAACTAGTTTTTACCTGTGTCCATTCATGGTTTCAGCCTTTGGGCAGAAAGGAAAGGCTTGGACTCTGTTCCTGACCTGGGAACCTAATTTCTTTTTTCCCTTGAGAGTGATGGGAGAAACATGCACTGCAGTAGGGCTGACCCACAAGGCGGGCACTGCTTTCTGGCAAAAAAGCTGTCAGATGTTATGACTGTCAATGTTATGGCAGTGGCTTCAGCAAGGGGCAGCCCTGGTGCCCTGGACTGCATGTGCTCTGGTCCACTCGAATATGTGGCCACTTAAATATATGTCTATGTGTTTGACTAGAGGGTGACAAGTTTCTTCTGTGTGAGTCTGGGACTGGTGGGCAAAGTTAGGCAACTGCAGAGGAGGAGGGCTTAGAGAGCAAGAGGACAGGGGGCCATGGTCAGGGCAGAGGTCATGTCCAAGAGTGTGGGAACTTGGGGTGGTTAGTGGAGGGAGAAGTAGACTGGTGTCTTCTTCACTGACATTTTCTCTTTCCTTCCTGTCTGAGTGTAGCTGTCGGTTTCTGTTGTGTTATTGCAAGTGCATCTAGTATTCTCCATTTTTTAAATGAAAGATTGAATTCAATCTCACAATTTTTATTTTGTTGTTGTTGTTGTTGTTATTTAAGCATGAAAAATGAGGAGTGTTTTGTGTCGTTTTGGATTTTGTGGCTTGACATAAATAAAAGCATCTCCAACTCCACTTGCTTTCAGCTGAAGTGGTCTGCACCTCTGCACACTGATGTGCAGGAGTCCCAGGCTGCAGTGATTCTCAAATGATTACT
>VYZS01087015.1:0-12978 GCA_013400695.1 Neodrepanis coruscans | reverse complement strand
TTTTTTTTTTGTGCAAGACCTCATGTTTCTTGCCCTTGTGCTGATTTTTCATGCCTATGTATGATTCATTTAATCTTTCCCTAAAGAGTCGAGGGAATTAGATTAACGAGGCAAATTAATAAACTACTGTAGCCATGAGACCTCTTACACTTTACTTACCAAGTACAGTACATCATCCTTAACCCAGAGGTCCAGAACAAGTTATTAATGAACAGAGTTTTGCCATCCTTAGTGCTATGTGGCTACTGCCCTCCAGGATGCTGCCAGCTGGATCCAGGGCTGTGAAATTCCACAGGGATTTGGTGGATTTGGTGGCTGTGCTTTGGATGCTGAGACAGTGGGTGGCCACAGGGTGCTCTGCTACAGCTCGGGCACCGAGGTGTGTCTGCTGCTCTGAACTCGTGCCAGGGAAATGCACTGAATAGCTGGAGATTTTATCACAGACCATTGTAACTCAACGACAATGAAGCAATTAGAGCTTGGACCTGAGCCCACGGCAGTTGGAAGTGTGACAGATCTCACCTTTATGGGCACTAACAGCAAGGACTGGTTCCCTCTGCCGTGGTTTTAACCCTCAGTCTCAAAGTGACTTACCCTCCCACTTGGTAGGGTGAGTGTGGGGCTATTTGCCCTTCTCTGAGGTTTGAGGTCTTTTCCATCATCAGGCCCTGCTTGTTTCACCATTGGGGTCAGCAAAAAGCACAGCCAGACTTTGCAGGTCAGTTTAAGAGCAGTAGCTGTCTGTGCTCTCAACTCCTCCAGCCCTTTGGCTGGGGTAGGGTGGAGAGTGACCAGTGTGGGAGAGCAGGATCTGCCTCCAGGAGGTGGGTCCATGCTTTGGCACAGCCGTGGGGGTTTGCTGTGTGCTCTGGACAAGCTCATGCTCCAAGCCAGGGCTGGAGACCATGATCCTGGTATCGATCTCTGTTTAATATAATATATTAAGCAATTTGAACAGCAAGCACCTGGCAGTGCTCTTTGGCAGGCAGCCCATGCTCTGGGGAGCATCATTTGCTGTGCCCAGCCCCTGCCCCCCCCTGCCAGCAGCTTCAGGGAGTGGGAGAGAAAGCTGGGAGAGACTGGGAAGGCAGGCAGCAGTGACCCTCCAGCTGACCCTACCTCCCAGACAGGTTTTCTCGGAGCAGGTGGAGACGAAGATTTCTGGGTTTTTTACTCTTATTGCCTTTTCTGGTGAGCTTTTTCCTCTGGGCTGGGGTACAGAGGGAAAACCAGGAATGTCCTTGTTCTGGCATCAGCTGCTTTGCTGTCCAAGGCAAGGAACACTAAGAGACAAAGGAGTGCACAAATCCAGATGAGATTTGGATTTACTAGTGCTTTTCTTGCAAAGCGCACCTGTGTCTGCCTGGAACAGTTTAAAAGGGGAAGAGTTGTCGGAGCACAGGGCAGTGGGACAGAGCTGGGGCTCACATGTGCCCTGTTCAGGGTGATCTCAGAGAGCTTGAAGAGTCACAACCATGGCAGTGATGCTGGCACAGGATGTGGAGATGGACTCCTTGGAAAACTGGAGGTGGCACCTGCTGGGAAGTGGTGACGTTGGCTGTGGTTTAGTCCCTAAAGCTTCACCCATCCAGGTTCGAGGCAAAAGCATTTGTCTCCAATTTGGAGAGTAATTTCTGTGCATTTTTCAATCTGAGAACCTCACCTTCATCAGGGGGAAGGGATCCAAGCACTCCAGAGCATCCTGAAAAGGGAGCAGACCGTCTGGAGTTCCAGCAGGTTTGAGACTGAATGCCTTCCCAAGTTCCTTTATAAGCAGAATTTTCGAGTTGTTTATGTCAATTTTGCCATGTGTAATCTGTTTGGCTTGCCTGGAGGAGCAGCAGGACACTAATTAATTAATGATCACAGGAATGACTCACTTTCCTTGTGCCCTCCCGTGGCACCTTCTTTGTCACAGAAGGAAGCAGGAGCACAGATCCTGTTCCAGGCTGCTCTGGCCCATCTCCTATGAAAGGAGGTCACCAAAATATGAATTTACAGCAGTTTTGTCACTTGCCCAGTGCCACCACAGAAGAAGCAGCATGATGTGAGCTTGCTCCAGAAGTAGCCACTCAGGGTTCCTGAGGAAAGCTGGGAACACTGAGATTTTAATGGTATTGGGATTAACGCTGCCTGCTGCAGTGAAGAAGGCAATAGCTCTGGGATTAGTGTGACTTCCTGAACAAAAATGGGGAAGGTGCTGGCCTGGTCCCAGGGCAGGCTGGGCAGTAAAGTTACTACATCAAGGCTCATCCATTGTCATTGCTCCTCAAAATGCCAGGTCATGTAGAAACTCAGTTGCTTGTACAAATCTCCATATGGGAATGCCTAAGAGTGGGAAATCTTGCTGGGGTTAAAATTCTGCCCCCCACCAAAAGCTGTGCAAATAGTGAGAACACAGAACTTATATCATGTTTAGGACAAAATAAAATCAATCCAGATTTGACCACCTGGTCTGGAACAGGAGAGAAAAGGGATACTGGAGAAGGAGGAGAAGCTGGAACATCACTTGGAGGTGACTGGGGAGAGGGCAGTTTTATTTGTGAGTGGGCAACAAGCTGTTTTGGGCAGATCCCTTTCCACTGAGATCATCCCAGCTGACCCTCACTGGATGTGGCTGAATTCTCCATTCCAGACAAGGCTTGATCATATCCTCTTATGACAGTTTAGAGTCTGTCATTACTGCTCATTACCAGACTGACAGAGGATGGCAGGGCTCGTCCTCGCTGCCCTGCCTGCAGCTGACAGGGTGGCTGATGGATTCAGGAGTCAGGAACCCCTGCTACCATTAGAAACCACTAGAAATCTTACAGGAACAAAAGCCTCTGAACCCCAAACCCACAACTGTCAATATCATTGTGCCAAGATAAAACATACACATATATAAATTTATATTTTTCTTAGTGAAAAGGAACATTGCCATGTAATTTAGCACTGAAAAACTGACTGAGGAGTGGCTGACAGAGCCCCTTAGTGTTCCTCTGTGTGTTCTTGTTCAGGCTACACAGTGCAAATGTAGGATTAAACATCACACAGCTTCCTTTGGCCCCTGGCCAGGCAAAGGTTGGGAAATAATTCCCCTTTTAATAGATTTCTTTATCCATCCAGCACATACAGGTTTAGCTAAGAAAGATATGACCACTTCAGTGAAACTGATGTTCAGTAAAAGAGAAGCCCCATGACATCCTCACTTCTTTTCCTAAGGATATTATGGAGAAATTTCAGATGAACTGGAACCAGGTAATGCAATATGGGTTTCAGCAATGCATTGAGGTGAAAGCTAAACTGGATGTTTGCTTTCCTCCCACTTCCATCTGTGATCCATAGCTCGGAACAGAGATTCAGTTTCCTATTTATTTAATGGGATATGATAGAATATCTCAGGATACAGCAGCCTGCGTTCTGCCAATTCATGGTATAAACAGACAAAATATTTCCTGGGGTTGATTTGTAAGGAACAGCTGTTCTTTAGGATGTTGGAGGTATCTTTTCCTCAAACTAATTTGATCGGGGCTTAAAAAACCCTCCACAAAATAAATGTTCCACAGTTCCAGCAGCCACTGCAGCTGCTCAGTGGGGAAGGTTTGGAGTGATGGAAACAGGGAAATTGCTACTCCACAGGAAGATGGGAGTTAAGTATTTCCTCTGGCGTGGGAAGAGCTGGAGAAAAACAGAGCATCCAAGGAAATGGGGACCACAAGGAAGGGTGGTTAGTGACTGGCTCTTGGTATTGAGGCTTAAGGATAATTATAAAAGAGCAGGACTCACCTTTTAAAAATATTCTGTATAAGGAGAGGCAGAGAATGTGCTTAAATAGCAAAAAGCCTTCCTTTAACATCATTTTCCCATTTTTTTAATTCCATCTCCTCTTAGTCACCATTTTTGTTGCTGAATGCTTTAATTTGTCACCTCCATACCAGGTCACCTCTACTGTCTTTTCAGTATTCAAATTATACAGTGTTTTTGAGACCATTTATTTAAAAAGGGTCTTTAAAATGAAGGTGGTCCATTAACCCCTGGGATAACTCTCAGGAGTGCTGCCTCTTCTGCTGACCATTAAATGCAAGGAAGATGTTAAAAACCAGCATGCAGATGCTGATGAAAGCCAAGAGCATTTTTCAAAACTCAAGGTCTTCACGCTAATAATAAAAAATTCCTTGTCTCTGCTGGGGGTGACCTTGTAAAAACCAGCTTGCATATGCATCTCAAAACATCAGGACTAAATTAGGCCTTCATAATGTGGCTGTAGTCTGAACTAGACTGTTTGTATTCCCTGGAGGGGTCAGTGTGCCTGGGATGTAGCTTGTTTAGCCTAGTTTAGATGCAGTGAAATGTACTCAGACGTGTTCAAGTGTGGTGAGCTGCATATGTTGCCTTCTCCTTTTGTTTAGGAGACAGGACAGCTCAGAGCAGCTCCTGGGCAAGTGGCTGTTGGAGAGGAGGCTGCTGGATGATGAGTGAAATACTTCCTTTTAGAGGGGAAACATCGCTGGCTGGACAGTTTCCAGAAATGCAGATGTTGTGGTAAATGGCAGCTGATTTGCACAAGCTGGTGAGTTAAAGCACATTTTTGAGCTACACTCAAAGTGCTGCCAGTTCTCCAGGATGACAAGGAGATGAGCTGGACCTGATGGAATTTTTCTCTTGGGATACATTGACAAGGCACTCCCATCACTTCAGGGTCCATCTCTGAACCAGCCACTCTGGACACTGGATGCCTTAGGAGATTCCACAGAGCTTTGGAGAGCAAGTTCCAGAGTTCCTGGACAAATTACAAAAGCTGCAATGTCTGTGATCATTTTAATTTTTGTTTTAAATAACACCTTTTCTGTCAAGTTTTCAATATGTTTTCTTTCATAGACGTAAATATTTTAGAACTTTGAAAATTGAAACAGAAGAAATAGTGGCTTTTTATCAGCTCTAGTTATAAACTTGGATGAGAAATATCAACTAATGATTTTTGTCATGGCCTTTTCAGTTTTAGCCTGGAAGAAAAAGAAGCCAAAACTGTTCCTGCTGTTCTAGGCTAATGGCTTGTGTTTCTAGCCCATAATCTCTTTTATTTCACACAAGCCTCATCAAACTTGGGACTTCATGATCTCTAGTCACATTATCTCTCAAGAAAAAACAACTAAATGAAGGTTTATTTGGGTTGACAACACTGAAAAGAGGCAGAGTGTACGTGTTTTGGAGACAACCAGTGCAACCTTAGACAACTTACTAGAAAAAAAGAATAATCAGTGTCAGTCAGAGCCTGATCTCCATCCTTGGAGGACTCAGACTCAACAGTTCCAGGCCTTGGCAATATGGTCTGACCAGGGCTTGTGCTTTGGCCAAGAAAGGCTGGACCAGATAATCCTTGAGGTCCCTTCCAACCTGGTGCTCTGTGACTCTGTGACATTATCTGATACACATCTAACACCAAAACTGTGTAAATCTGTAGAAAATACCTACAAATACATAAAAATGTTGGATCCAGAGCTGTGGCACAGTCACCTCTGGAATGGGCTACTGCAGCCATGGAGCCCAACTGGAATGCCTGATGGGATGGAGAAAAAGGAATGTGTAGGTGTTCTGCTATTTGAGAAAATCAGCTAAACAGAGCATTTCTATCCAAAACACCACCTAGAACACAGATGATGATATTCCTTATTTTCCCTGGTGTGTTTTAGGAAGACAGTGATTACTATTGGATTTAAGGACTCAGCCTGAGTGAGTTCTTGGTGAGAGCACATCTACTCATTCCTCTGTATTAAGCTGGGATATTGATCCAGCACTGGCCCAGAGAGAAATGCTTTCTGCACCGTGGAACTGGCAGTAAAAAACATCAGGGAAAAGCTTTACCAGTTTGTTCATTTTGTTCCAATGCATTTGAATTATATAATTAAAAAATGACTTTTAGGAACCAATATTTATGGTTCTTTTTTTGGTCTTTACTTCAAGTTTCTGAACCTTCAGCTTCCACTGAGGTTATATTTAGTCCATATTTTATGCTTTTCTGCTCTGCCTTGAGGATTAGAAATCTTTGAAAATAAAACCTCAGAGTCTAACTTAATCACTTGACTCTGGAGGCAGAAGGTCTAGGACAGGAAGCAAATATTCCAAGAAAAACACTGAAATACTGACAGCTGACAGAACTGTGATGTAACAGTGTTGAACTGAGAAGATCTAACAGGAGCATATGCTGAGGCAGTCAACAGCTCCAAGGGGAAGTCAAAGTCCAAGGGTCTTTTCTCAAGGGGTTCTCAAAAACTTAAATAAGATGGAGCTATTTTGATTTTGAGCAATACACCAGCAAGGCCTTATTTGGAATATTCTCTGATGTGAGAGGAAGACAGCCAAGAAATGAATGTGGTTCAGCTTCAGAGAAGTTGCCCTGAGGGAAGCCCAGCTCCCCTTGGCCTCTTCCCTGAGGACAACGTGTAACCTCTTGGAAGGTGATCCAGGCAAAATAAGAGAAATAGGNAAGTTGCCCTGAGGGAAGCCCAGCTCCCCTTGGCCTCTTCCCTGAGGACAACGTGTAACCTCTTGGAAGGTGATCCAGGCAAAATAAGAGAAATAGGAAAAAAAAAATCAAATGGCAGAACTCCTGTTTATTTGACAGAGTGGTCAGAGAGCACTAATTCAAACAGACTTTTGCTCCATTTTAAAAATAGTCTTCCTAGTTTGATGCAAGTGATCATCTGAACAGCCACCTTCTGCTTCTGACATGTGTGACATCATGTGTACCCATCATACTCCATCTGCATCAAGCCAGGTCTATCCACATCATCCAGGCCAGGCTGGATGGGGCAACCTCATCTACTGGAAGGTGTCCCTGCCCACAGCAGGATGTTGGAATGAGATGATCTTTAAGTTCCCTTCCAACCCAAAGCCTTCTATGATCAGTTGTGTAATAAATATCACTAATACCATCAGTATTGTTATTAAAAGCCTTGGAAAAAGTGGGCTGTGTGAGAGCCACATGCAGGGAGAAAAGCACAGGAACACCCCTCAATCAAGGATTTCAGAGCTTCCATTTCCAGCAGAGGAACATGACCTTCCTGAGACCGAGCAGCTTCACCAGCTTCCAGTTATTTCAGCGGGAACTCAATATTTTGCATAATTTTGTGAAATTGGTTTTATTGATTAAGCTGAATTGCATTGGGCAAATGTTGGTCCGTGGCTCGCCCTGTCTGCTGCTGTTGTGCTTGGCCAGTAATGAGATGTACAGACAAATGATTACACATGGATCTGGCTGGCTTATGACATCAGTCATTTGCTCCTCAGTTAAATGCACTTCTGAATTGTCTAATGCTCAGTCCTTACTCTGACCTCTGTGGAAAAACGAACTCGCTTTAATATTTAAGCAATTTCAGCTGTATAAACCCCAAATATACAGCCTAAACTGTCCTTTTGTGTTAAAGTCCTGTAAATTCAAAGCTGTCCCTGCACACAGGCAGCTCCAGAGCTGTCTCTCCTTATGGAAGTGGAGGCTTTTGGACCTTAAACCTTTTTCAAAGAGCTGGTGTGACATGCAGTTGGAAAACTGAAGCAACATGTTCCTGAACCACAAAATCTGTATTTCTCGGGGTGGCAAGGATTATTTGGGAGACAACATCGTGCTTTTCATATGAAAGCAGAAATGTGAGTTACAAAAAGCCTGTGTATAAGGCTGCTTATCCACATAAGAGCTGTCAATGGAGAGAGGACTGACAACAAGCTAATGACCTCCTGCTGCTCAGTAAATGTCTCAGCTTTGCTTCAGCGTCTCTTTGTGCAGTGGGAGGGAGACAGTGATCCCAGAAAAGGTTCTAGTGCAATTATTTTATTCTGTTTCCATCCAACACTTCAATAAAACATAAAAAAAAGGAAGGCACAGCAGCTTTTGTGAAGCCTGATACAAGTAAATAATAGTTGCTCATGGTATAATTACTAAATTATTTTCTTTTAAAGTCAGGAATAAAAGCAATCAAAGAACTGTCGTTCCAGGAAAGTAATTGCATTTGAAAATAATTTATTTTACTGTTCCCCTCATTGTATCTGTAAATAAGGCAAAGCATGATGAGGCAGTCTGCTAGATGGCCTTCTGCAAGATTAAAAGTGGGAATAAGATTGAAAGCTACTTTTTATGCAGTTGTTGAGGCTGCCTACTTCTGTTGAGGAATGCTGAGAGAAGGTACAGATTTTTACAGGACACATCTCTAAATTATATTAAATGATACCAAAGTAATAAGAATTTATGGCTCAGGCTAGGCCTGAATTAAAATGGAAATCTATTGTTTTCCAAAATTCAGGACTTTCCAGAAAAACATCCTTTCCACATTTTAATTCCAGACTTATGTATTCCTTATCTTCCTCAAGGTCTCCACTGGTGGATTTAGACTACCCCTGATATTCTTCCACCATCCTGCTGAACCAGTAGCATGGAAATTGGCACCACTCCAAGGAATCTCACCCTTACCTGCTTTGTTTTCTGGTTTTTGCTTGAGCTGTCTGTGTTTAATCCCAGACTTGCTCATAAAAAAGGATAAGTCTCGATGAATAAGTAAGGGAAAGACTTCTGAGGCACAGAATGAAAATATCCAGAATCCTTAAGCAGCGTCTCAGTGGATTACGTCAACTCAAAGATAGATTTTGCTCCCTCTGGCTCATCAAATAATCAGATTAGCTGGCACTGATTATGCTCTGCATGATGTGCTGTGTTCTGTAAACCAAACACAGAATGTCCCTTCCCTGTTTGTTGCCTCGTGTGCTCCTGGAGAGCCTTATTTATTAAAAAATCCCATTTTCACTTTTACCAGTTACTAATGACTTTGAGTGGATTTTGGGGCATATTAGTGCCACCTGATAACGCTGCCTTGCTACACCTAAAGCAGGAAAATGCCTGAGTTTTTGCCTCTCAGCTCCAAAGCCACTGAGTTCAGCATCTATGACTTTTATAAAACCTTTTTGGAAGGGTTGGTGCCATTGGTGGGCTCACAAAAGGCAGCAGTCAGAGGTGGGAGCTACCCAACCCAGCATCCAAACCAGTGGCTGCCTGATGTGGTATCTTCATCTCCTCCAGCCTCAGTTTGCAGCACTGGAGGAGTCAGTGTTATGCAGACCCCACACTTCTTTTCCTGCTGGCAGAAGGATTTTGGAGGGGTCCCAGGGCTTGGCAGCAGTTAAACCTGTCAGTGCTGAGGACAAGAGAGGCTGGTCATTACATGGAGGAATCCAGCCTCTTTAGGCTTGACATTTCTATACAGCAATTAGTTTATGGATTTTAGTCCATTTTTATCATGGATTTTTGTCTCAGGCCCTCACAAATGTCTTACATGCCCCTGGAGGAACTCAGGCTGCTGCATCCTTTTATAGTTGCATTGTGACTTGTCACTGTTCTCCCTCATGACTTCCTTTAAGAGTGCATTCAAACTCTCTGCATTTTCCCGTTTTATTTTTCCTTTCCCTTTGTTTTCAGTACCCTGTCTCACATTTTCCTTATTTCTCTCCCTCTTTTTCCTCCTCTCTGTCCTCCCCCTGCATTCCTCTGCTGTGACAAACCTGCTGATGCATGTTTAGAGCAGCAGAAGCAGCCACACTGTGCTCACCATCTGGGACAGGCAGATCCTGCAGCCTCACAGAGCCTCCACATCCCTACTGAATGCACATGCTGGATTGCAGCCACCCCATCACCTCCCAGTTTCCCATTTTTCTCCATATGTGTTGCCTTTCTGTTGGCCAGAGGCTCCTTCACCTGCTCAGCGTCTGCCCAGCTGAGGAAAGTGTCTAAGATTCCCTGATGATACAGCTCAAACTTGTCAGCTGGAAAGCTCTATCTTGATGGATTTAATCCCTCTCCCCACCCCTCCTCCTCTGCTCCATGTGGAGCCAGAGAGAAAGCAAGAAAAATATGGAACATGTGGAAGCTTTCAATGCAAGTGAATGCACTTTGAACCCTTTCCTTTTTGCTGCTGATATACATTTCAAAGTGAAGGGATAGCAACTCAGAACAGACTTTTGGCACATCTCTGCACAGCTTTTCCGAGGTATATTTGTTTATTCTCTATCTTTCCTGGCTGTTTTGTCCCTAAAACAATCAGTACTGTGATCTGCACTGCCAAGGCCACCACTAAGCCATGTCCCCGAGTGCCACATCTACACAGCTTTTAAATCCCTCCAGGGTTGCTGATGCCATCACTGCCCTGGGCAGCCTCTTCCAGTGCTTGACAACCCCTTCCATGAAGACATTTGTCCTCACATCCAATCTAAACCTCCTCTGGCACAACTTGAGGCTGTTTCCTCTTGCATTGTCACTTGTCCCCTGGGAGCAGAGCCCAATTCCACCCTGGCTCCCCACTCCTGTCAGAAGAAAACTTGTGACTCTGAGAATATTTCCTAAAGGATGGGGTTTTGTGGGTTTTTTTTTTGAGAACAAGGTAAAAATGGAGCCAGCAGGATGGGTAGAATTAGGAGTTCAAGGCCAGCTTGGGTGGAGCAACCTGCTCTGGTGGAAGGTGTCCCTGTCCATGGAAGGGGGTTGGAACAAGATGATCCTTAAGGTCCCTTCAAGCCCAAACCATCCAGTGGTTCTGGGATTATGCCTTCTCTGTCTTCATCCTGGACAGGAGGATGGTGATCTATCTAGAGCTGAATATTCTTATGTTTCAAACGAAAATGGGAAAAGGAGCCACAAGCATGAGATTCACTGGGTGTGAAGGCTGAGGCTGACTCAGGAAGAGGGTGGTAACAAATCAGTCAGCCATTTAAAATATCCTGTTCTCAATAACTCCAAAACATGTGCTTCCTTTGGATTTCTGTGCATTCCTCTTCCTCACCCTTTATCTCAGTGTTTCACTTCAGTTGCAAGCCTTCCTTGCTCATGAAAAGCCTGAACACACAGCATAAAGCAGGATTTGAGTAGGGAGTTCTGCATATTCAAAGTTCAGCTGGTGAGAAATAACCATCTGGTGAACATGTACATCCCTGCTCCTGGATAAGCCAAGGATGAATCTCCTAATGGGAGCCAGTGCTCTGCCTGACAGCGAGGAGTTACCAGGGGAAAGAGAATTACATAAGAGCAAGATCTGCTCTTAGACATCACTAACTAGATGTAATCTTTGCACTCGGGCTGAGGTAATTCTGCTGCAGCACAAAAACACTCCATGCCAGCAGAAAATCAGCTGCTGTTTGTCTTTTTTTGCTTACCTGAAGCACGGTGGTGTTTCACTGAGTCCCCCCCAGCTATTACACACAACATCTACAAAATGCTCCTGTGAAATATTTCGACACTTGCTCTCTAATTATAGCTTTGGGTGTCATTTGCACGGGTATAACCAGGGTGAATCAGAACAGAAATCAGGGAGGGCTGAGAGAAAAAACCCTTCAACTAACAGTGAGCATCAGGATAGGAAAAATGAGGGCGTCTTGTAAGACAGAACAGTGCAAAGCACTTGTGTTTAACAGGAGACAGTGGCAATTTGTGGCTGGGTTAGTCTGAAAAAAATCCTAAATTTATAAATTCCTTGCAGGAAAGGACTGGAATTTCCCAGCCATCTGCCTCACTGAGTGTCTGCAAGGCTCACACCTCACAGGCACGAAGGGTTCCAGCAGTGGTGGGGCAGATCCAGGCTGGCAAGGAGTGGGAACCAGGGGCTTTTCTTAGCTGGGGTCCATAGATATTCCTGCAAAATCACATCATGTGTGCACACTGCTTGGTCCTCATCAGTTCTGGCAGGGGAATTTACTGTCAGCTCTTGTTCTGGAGGAACTGGGAGAAGGGAGATCAGGAAAGTGGGGAGTTGGAGGAACAGGGATTTATGATATTTGAGAAGGGGAGAAAAAAGAAATCTGGGATGCATATCTGTGCAAATGATGGTTTTATATGTGAATGAGGGCTCAGAGTTTTGCTGTGGGTTTATCCTGAGGGCCACAGGGCAGTTGCACAACTCTGTGTGAAGGCACATGATCTCCAAGGCCTGAGTGAATCCACCTCTGCAAAGCAAAGTTCCCAAAATAATACATTTAAATGAGTATGACTGTTCCAAATCCATTACTTTAGGAAGCTAAAATTTCTCCTTTAACTGTTGGAATAAAGAGAAAATCTAGGGTGGAATATAGGAAATTAGTACTTGCCTACAACTTCTGCTACCTCTAACCAAAATAGAATTATCTTTCTGACATTTAAAAAAACCAAAAATATGATCACACACCAAGTCTATCGAAAACTGAGTTATCAAGTCATGCAGATTTTGATTTGTCTCCAAATCAGAAGCCTGAAAGCTCTTCTTGGATAAAATATATGTGTAAATATCCATGTTCTAAACCACTGAAAGGTCATTCCTGTTGCATTTTATTGTTTAAGTCTAGAACAAATGGCAATCTCGTCCAAGGTAAACCTGCAGGGAGGTACCAGCAGCAGGCACAAAATCTTTGGCTTAAAAGAATAAAGTCACCAACATCCAAAAGGTCCTGGTAATTTGGAGATTTGCTTTGGAAGGTGACAGCTCTGGTAAATATTTTGAAATCCAATTTTACCACTTGTTCACCTTCAAACACCACCCAGGGACCTGTTTCACTGTTCAGCTCCTGTTCTGTGCAGAGATTTAAATCACTCAGAACCACAGAATTCTCTGAAAATATGTTTTCAGCAGGTGTTATTTTTTAGTTCCCTATGCAACAAAAGCCTCTGAACTAACGAGAGTGGAGCTTCACTGAAGCTCTTTTCTGTGGTGTGAAGGTACTTTGCACACTCCCAAAGTGCTGCAGTGACTGTGTTTTGCTAAAATACGTTTCCATGATCATCAGATGGTTTTCTGGCACGTTTAGGAGGCATTCTGGAAGAATTTGAAGGTGTTTTCCTCTAGATCACAAATTCCTGCCCATGGCTGGGGTGTTGGAACTAGATCATCCCTAAGGTCCCTTCCAACCCAAACTGTTCTGTGCTTGTATTTTTATATCTTCCTATGAATTCTCATCTATTCTAATCTATAAGAATTATTTCTGGAAATTTCCCAT
>VYZS01087011.1:7538-34086 GCA_013400695.1 Neodrepanis coruscans | reverse complement strand
CACAGAAAAAAAAAAAAAAGAGATGTATCAAGCAAAAAGAGTACAGTTACAGAAGGGCATTTCTTCTGTCTCTTTTTTTCTGAAGAGGGAAACTGTTCTCACTTGAATCAAATCTTCAAATCTGGTCTCAGGTTAGTGTTCTTTTCTCTCAGTGCTTTTCCTCTGCAAGCCTCTGTGTGCCTGATAAAGCCAAGGCTGCCTGTGCCAACATCTGATTTGAGGTTATGTCCGTCCCTCCCTGTTTTGGGGCACAGTGTGGGCTGTGCCTGGGTTGGGGGGTCCTGTCACTGAGCAGCAGTTCCCATGTGTCATTTAGCTTCCTGCTGCTTCTAAGTGGATAGATTCAGAAATGGTTTTTCTATGTTTCGTTTTTATAATTTTGATTGCATTTTGGCAAAAAGAAAGACATTCCCTTCCCTTGCTTGCATTTGTGTATCATGTGGCTTGCATCAAATTTCCTGGAGAGCTATTTGCTTAACTCTAGGATTTAACACTGGATTTTCTGATCGCAACTTTTTTTCTCTGAGCTCAGGTGCTCTATAAACACTTCCTTTGTTGCATGTGGGAGAAAAGCATGACATTTGTCACTCTAAAGCCTGATAGATCTTTTAAAGTGTATGTTGGAGGGAGGCTGCTTCTGCTTCTTAAAGAAGAAATACTGACAGTAGAGCTAAAGCATCTGTTGGAATTCAGCTCCTCACACGGTCAAAGACAGAGCTGGGAGGGAAGGTTTGCTTCATTGGGGCCTGCAGTCCTCAGTGCAAAAGCAAAATCCCTCACTAAGCAGGAAAACTGAAGTGATTCTCTGAAACTAAATGGCAATCCCTTCATATTACACCAAGTCTGTGTCTTATTTTAGTTACCCCTGTACTCTGAAGTGTTTTGAGGAGTATTTTTGGAGGACTGTTTTGGAAATTGCAGGGGTTTGGTGCAAAGGCACTGAATTTTTTCATATTCAAATACCCAGTGAAACAAGGCTTCCAAAGCAGTTTTGGAAAATGTGAGTGAAGAGCTGATACATTGACCCACAGATGACAGTGGGTAGAAATGGCTGTTGTAACACACTCTGAAAAAATCTTTTGCCTGCATGACTAGTACTTTTTGCAAAACTAATGTAGAGTTTAATAATCTGTAGATTTTCTTGTGTCAAACTGCAAGCTTTAATAGCCTATTAAAAAGCCTGAAAAGTCCTTAATTAATTAAGACACAGATTCCCTTCTGTACAGGTACATTTACTCCTGAGTAGTGTGTTGAATACACACAGGGTATGATGATGGGCAAAGCAAAGTGCCCAGGCAGATTGTTCCACTTCAACCTGCAGAGCATTGTCCTCCTGTAAGTTCACTGTTCTGGTTTGTCCATAGTAGGAATAGTTACCCATGTGGATAACTGCAGGCAGGCAGTGGGGCCTTCTTCTACAAGGGGCAGCAAGGTGAAAAAGTCATCTGTGTTGAGCATATGAAACTGAAGGCTCTGACATGCTTTATAGATTATTTTCCTTAATCTTTATGAAGTAGTAAAGAAATTGTCCATATTAAATAAAGGTATGGAGAAATCTTGTATATGGTGGTATTTTATAACAGAAGAAAAATAGCCTTTCAAGTAGTTTTCATGATGAAAATTAATTTCTTACATACCCAAACCCAGTTAATAGATGACATGAAGTGGCACTTGTTTTGGTTCCCTTTGTGGAACAATCAGATATATGAGCATCTATTTGTTGTATAACTCACATAGCAGCAGATAAATCAGGTTGATGCTGACTTATTTAGTAAAACGTTATCATTGTTCTACAGGCAGGAAACTGAGTCACATGAGATCTTGTGGGTCCCCCTGCAGTTCGCCCTACATTGATCCCACTGCCTGCCTTCTACAATCGGAGATACTTTTAGCATGGAAGCCCCCTCTAATTAAATCCATTCCTCCTGCCCTACACGCAGGAAAACTGCAACTGCCAGTGGGGCTACGGAAATGGGAATTGTGAATTACTTGGTGCAATGGATTTGCATAATTTGGGTTTTTCATTCCTTTTCAATATCTGAGTTCCATTATCTAAGCTGACTTGGGGTCGAATGCCCGAAGCATTTCATGCACCCAAAAGCAACAGAAAGGCCATAGTTGTGATCCTTGGGGAAATATAAGTAACATACCCTCTGCAGAAGGATCACAAGTTTCTCTGCAGAATCAGGAGGTGTTTGTGACTTGCCACAGGACAAAAGGGAGAGGTATGGGATAAAAATCTGATGAGCTCAGGGTCGTGATTCTTTCGTACACTTCCCAGTGGCCCAGACAGCACAAACCAACTGAATCAGAGCTGCTGCTGCAGAGCACAGAAGGGCCAAGTGACTTTCTGTTCCTCTTCTATGTTGTAAATGAGGTTTCTGTCTCTCTAACTCTGCTTTATTGGTTGTCCCAGGGAATTCTCATAGGTAGGTATTTCCTTGTATCAGATAAAGGGAGAAAGAGCAAGCAACTGCTTGGAAATACATAAAAAAAGAAGGAAAATACATAAGAAAAAAATTACAAGCATCACAACAGCTTTGCAAACAGAATGGCATAAAGCCTACCAAGCTGTCATATCAGCACCTCCCCAGAGGAAACAATGGGGAAAAAATACCATAGAGCATTTTTACATTTGAAAGGGGAATATGGGGTAGAAATCAGAACCATTTTTTTAAAGCAAGTATATTCAAGGAAACTTACAAATACAAGTTCCAATAAAGCCCCAGTGAAACTCATTCACTGTTTTACTGAATAAAATGGGGGAAGCGAACCTTTAGCTAAGGCAGCAATTGTGACATGGCACAGGTGTGGATCTGGCAGCCCAGAGATGTGTTTTATGCAGCTGTGGTGGTAGGGGAGAGTTGGTTAGAAATATTTAATGGGCATACAGCATGAATGTGCCTTTGTAGAGAGGTGAGAGATACGGGGAAGGTGGCTCCTTGGGATGGGTACACAAAGGGGAATTGCTTCCTGGTGCCCTGAGTACACCAGGACATGGGACTGGGAGGCTGATAAATGGCCACTGGGGTACTGAGAGCTGTGTGTTAGCCCCAAAACCTTGCACCACATTCCCTAAATTTATTACTTGATCATACCTATCTGAAACTTCACAAATCAGGCATCTTTTGCAGGAGAAAGTAGGGAGTCTTTAGGCTCCATCAATGCAGGGAAGACCTCACAGTGTTACTGCAATGCACAAGTGTGCAGCCAGATGCAGAAGGGGCAGAAAAGCTGCTGTTCCCCACAAGATGCCTGTGCACAGCACTGCAGCACCTGTGCAGCTCCTCAAAGCACAGCCCAGAGACAGTGAACTCTGTCCTGGGTTTCCAGGGCAGGAGAGAAGCTAGAACACTGTACAGGAGAGGGTCAGCTGCAGCACAGCAGCGTGGGCTGTGGCCCTGCTTTCTCACCCAATTTGAGATGAAGCAATATCCCTCTGTCCCCATCTCATGCTAATGAAACAACTTCATCTCTACAATTCTACAAGGGAATGTGTAACAAACGTATTCTCAGAAAGCTGCACAAATTGGGTAAATGAACAAAAGAATTAGATCATGTTTTATACTGGCCCAATTAATTTTACTGAAGATTCAGGGACGTGTACCCCTATGAGGTTACAACAGCAGCATTTGTGAGGAGAGAATATATTTGTACAGGCTAGTGGTTGGGAACTAAATGGCTTTTTAATATTCCTGGTACCAAAGAGTTTTCTTCAATTGTGCCATGTTGTTCTTATGTTTCTTCCCATTTCAAAGAGAAATTACTGTAACATCTTTGTTCAAAACCTTCAAGAGCTGATATGCTACAAACAGTGCTGGAGAGAATCTAAATGCTAAAATTGTCCCTTAGTAAAGGGTAAAAGGAATATACACTCTTAGATGTTAAAACCAAGTTTAAAAGTTAGTTTCAAGAAAACTCTGGCAAGGAAAACTAGTATTAGAAGTGCTGCTCCCAAACTGATCCAACAAATTGGTTTCTGGGTGAATGGTGATGTTTTCTGCTGTGATCTAAGAGATTTCTGAGGAAAGGAATACTTGGTACTTTCTTACATTAGGAAAAACAATCATGATCTGGATTTCCAGATACTACTTTCATAGTAGCAGTGTATAATCTGCAATTGAAATGCTGCCCTTTTTCCATTGGAACACAATATAATGAATTTCATTTCGTGCCATTTTGGATGTGTGGGAATCAGAGTGGAGCCTGTCAGGGATGTCCATCTCATCTGTGCAAACTTGGAAGGCATAAAAGCTGTTTTCATATTCTAAATATATATATTCAGATTCGGACAGAAATTTACCTCAGTAAATATGAATTTCAAACTCCAGTGGTGGCAGTGTTCTTCTTTATAAACAGTATTTTCTTAGTTTTTTATAATAACTTTATATAATGGCAGTAAACTAAAGTAAAAGTGTCCAATTTAGAACTCAAGGCAATTATAGTTTCACTCAGCTAAAGATTGTCAGATTTGAGGGTAAATCTGTGATTGGTGTTAGGCAGTGTGGTAATAAACTATAGGTCTTCATTTTGTCGATTTTTTGTTTTAGTTTTGTCATTAAGAAGAAATAATCTATTTAAACAAACATTTATGCTTCATGTTGAATAGTGAATTATTCCAATACTTGTATTGGAATTAACTTGTTATTGCAGAACAGCTCAAAGCTCCTATTTTACTCTACCTAGGAAATAACTAGGAAAAAAAAAAAGAAAAAAAAAAGAAAAAAATTTTACACAGGAAAGACAATCAGTATTCAACTCCTTCCATTCTCCTTGGCTTAGTAATAGTTGTCTGGATCAGTTTTTCTGGGAGGATGTGTGAGAGTGGGGTAGGAGGATAGTGAGAGATGTGGAAATGCAGTAGCTTAGGCAAGCATGGCAGTGAGAGCACACAGAGCTCTAGGTCAATGGCTGGCAGATGGCTTATGAGCTGAGGAGGCTGCTGGCAGATGGTATTGACTGTGTGGACAAGACAAAGATTTTGGCTATAGAAAGAGAGCTTTGGAAAGACACTAGAAGTCTATCTTTCCTGATAAGAACACTGTCCAATTTGGATGCACAGCACATCTTGGTCTTCTTGGGTTTTGCTTTTTCGTTTTTACCAGAGAAAAGGTAGAGAGGCTTTGCTGCTGTAGGAATGAAAAAGTGACTGAAACAGAGATTGTGAGGTCTGTTATTTGGTCTGGTTCCCAAATTCTGACCATTCAATAACAACAAAACCCCCTTACTATGTGTAATTGGCACGTAATTATTTGTGATTACTAGTCTGATTCCTCTGCTGCTCTCACTGTTACTGAACTAATTACGCCTCTTATGCAACATTAGCAAATTAAATCATTCCAATTATCCACATTTATATCCTTGTGCTTTCTCTACTACCACAGTTCCTTCTCATCACCCTGTGTGACGGTGCCTGTCACACTTTCATTCGCAACCTACTTTCCTCTTAGGCAATTAGTGGGAGCTGGGGCTGGACTGGTTGAAAACCACCTTCTGAGCCAGGCATGTGCTTAAAGTGGCTGCCTGTGCACCTGTAGCTCGATGTGCTGGGGACGAGTGAGTAACTGTGATGGGTGATGTCCAAAATTGTATGTCCATGAATTCAGATGTCTCGAAAGCAGAAAACTTGTAACTCTCAGAGAGACTTAGAGAAAAGAAAATCACTTCAAATGAAGTAAGAACTGGCTTAAAAAGTCACTTGAAAACACATACAAAAGCCTTGATTCCCAATACTCAATTGTTACTCATGTTGGAGTTTGTTCACTTTAGGATGCCAAAAACGCAAAAGGCAGTGAACCTCTTAAGCAAGCTGAAAACATAGGAGGAAAGTGCACGGTCTGCTATGGGTATGTTTGTCAACAATGAAACTCTGAGCTGGTTTGGCAGCAATGAGAACGAGGGATTTTAGAAACACCACATCCCTTCTGCCTGGGCCTGGGAGGGCACCAGCACAGCTGATTCTTTGTGAGACAGAAGGTGGTTCTCCAGCTGGCACCTAATAGCCCTTGATTGTCCTGATGACCCTCACCTGGGACCTTCCCACACTCTGCCTGTGGCCCTGGAGACTTAAACTCAGCCTGAGGTCTTTATTCTTCTTTTGAGCTGTTCTAGACTTGTGCCTCTCTGCCCAGCCACGGACACTGCTGGTCCTCACCACACTCTGACTCACATAAGAATGTAAGTAAAGCCTAAAGCTGTGATCCAGACCTCAACTTCTTCAGACCTTAATTGAGCTTTTCAGAGTAATGACGCAAAAATGGCTCCGAGTTCAAGTGGATGGGTCTGGCCCTCACTTCCCCCATGCCCCTTGGTGTGGGGCCAGAGCTGCACCCTGTTCTGAGGCTTTGTCAGCACCAAATGGACTTGTTTCTCCTCTGGGTGCAACTTCTGGCTTTCAGTTTTCTGTATTTAATGTGCTATATCAGAAATAATGTCTGTGTAATAAATATGTGGTTTCTCTATTGCTGAGGCCTAGTTAGGCCTCTGATTTACGAGGTAAACAGATGCTTTTAATTTCTTGCTATGTTTCATTTCTTGCTATATCAACATCTCCCTTTGTTACTGTAATATCTATTTCTACTGACTTTGAGAGAAAGCAGCTTCAAATGACAAGCCAATAAAATATATGTTTTTAGCATTTATCCTTATAAAAGGAGCATGATATACTCGCATTAGGAAGGCCTAAGTAGGAAGGAGTAGACATAAGATTAGAAGAATAAAATAGGTTTTCAATAAGAATCCAGTGAGCACTGGGAAAGAAGTTGGTGAAACTTGGTTTCAGTGTTCAAATTCAAAAGGTAATAAAAATTTAGATGAGAATGCAGAAGTGTTTTTCCAGGCTTGAGCATGAAAGAGTAAAGCAGGGAGGTGAAGAGCACAGAGCACATTTCCATGTTTCAGGGTTACCCGAATGACATTTTCCATGTGCAGAACTGAGAAGTGGTAACAAGGGTTGGTAATTACTCAGAGGGGAGATTTGTCCTCTTTCTTAATAGATAAGGGCCTTGCTTTATAGGAGGACTAGAAGCAGACATTTAACTTGGTTTATTTGTCTTTGACATTTTCTCTACAAACAGTGCTAATGCTCTGTGTCAACATGGTCTAATTGGGACTTCTTAGGACAGTGCTTAACAGAACATCCAGCATTGCTGAGGTATCATGGCAGGACTATATTATAGAAAACCCTGAAATTCAGCAAAAATTTGTCTTCAGGGAAACCTGACTATGCACTCTTTTACTGTATGTGGTGTTTGCCCTCTGCCCCTGCAGTGTAGCAGAGTTTGATGCCAAGTTCCAGTGCACCAAGCTTAAATGAGGAGTGACTCAAATCACACCTGCTTGTGTGGCAGTGACCCTGCATGTTGGTAACCATAAAAAGCTCTGTATGTTTGTTTGTGATGAGAGGTGAAGTTTAGGAGGGATGAACAATCTTGTAAGGATCTCTTCCAAATTGACAGATGTGCATGTATGAATATGCAGGCTTATGAATAGGTGAAGAGTTTTCATCAGCCAGGTTAGATAACTCTGCAGCAGCCTGAGGAGCTTCTTAGTTCCCTCAGCTTTCTCCTAGAAGAATGTAAATTATAGGAAGGGATTGCTTCTGTGTCCTTATTCCTGAACTTTCTGTTTTCAGGCCTTTTGAATGTAAGCAGCAACTGCAAGATTTAGAAACTAGAGTTCCAAGGAGAACTTAAAAGACTTCTATTGAGTGGTGTAAACTGTTTTAATTTCATCTTAGTGGGGACCGCTTCAGATCTCTGGCAACTAGGAAGTCTAAACACAAGCTTTTAATTACCTAAATGCAAGTTGATGATTGAAGTTTAAGTGATAATAATCTGTATCAACAGATGGATTTCAGTCAGTAGTACTGTACAAGATGAATGATGTTTTCTTAGTACTAGTAGCTAACCTTGTATTGGGCATATCAGTGTTATGGCAACTGTTAATTTTACACTTCAGTTTTTATCTGTTCAATGAAACATGCTGGCAGTTAAAAAATGTTGCTGCCAGTGGTTCCATGGTGATTTCGTACTCTGCATTCGAAAAAGTTAAGTTTTGAAGTTGCATACTTGTTAAATTCTCTGGCATCTTCTTGACAAGATATTCTTGGTGTTAACTGCACTTCTCAGGTACTGCAGTTCTGGCAGCACGATTACAATGTTTAGTGTGATTCTGCCATCCATTATCACCAACACCACCTACTTCTGCAGAGCTGTAGCAGTGGGCGTGATGCTTTCTGGTTCACATTATTGGCCTGCCATTCTCTACACAGGAAGAAAATAAACATCCGACTTGCGATAATGTGGATTTTAATTTAGCTTTGGGATTAGTGTTCCTATTGCTAACTCAGGAATGTTTTTTTACAATGGAAGTGAAACTGCCTTCCCATGGCATTTATGGCTGCAGCAGAGAGCTGAGGGTTTGGTCAGGAGGTCATGCTGCTCAGTGTGCCAAAATCTCTTCATCTGGCCAAGATAGTATAGAAGCTGGTGTAGATACCTGTTTGTGTCACAGCCAGCTTAACTGCTTTGACCCAAGGAATCTGCCTTTTCACTTCAAGGCAAGATGAACCAAATAAAATACGTGCATCTTTCAGAATGACAGAAAGTGAGGAGAGCAGATGCTATCCCAGTGCAAGAACTTACCCTGTGATCTGAATGTGATATGATAGAGAAAAATGCTGGTAGGTCTTAGGAGGCATAAAGCAATATTCATCAGTCCAACCATGTTACCATACAATGTTACTGTACACACCAGAGATGATGGCAAATTCTCTGTAACTGATGCTAAAAGATGCAAATATTTGCTGTATTTTGTACACAGTGATGAAAAGTTGTGACAGGGACCAAAGACTCCTTTTATGATAACAGCCATCTGGTAAAATAGAAAGACACAATATTTGTGCAGGAAGGCTTACAACTTTAAGGTAGGCTAAAATGCTGCCAGACTTGCTCTTGTTGCTCCTTTCTGGTCAAGCAAAGTCCTGCACTGTTTTTTTACATAGCAGAATAGCTGATAACAAGCCTCAGGTTACATTTGGTCTCATATTCATTAGCCAATATTTATTTTCAGTGAAATAATGAGCAGACTTTGTTGAAGCCATGTAGGGTACTAGAGTGTTTGCACTGCAAGGTTTAATTTTGCTCAAGGATGAATATATGGGTACTTGGTTGCTTCATTGCCTTATGACCCTTGTTGTTTTAGAAAGGATGAGGAGGAAGCCCCTGTCCTCTCATTCCTGAATTCCTCACAGCTCATCCAGCTTTCATTATTGTCCCTCTGGAATCCCTGTGTGAGCCCTTCAGCCCCTCTGTCTCCGTTCACTGCTGCTCCTCAGGAGCACTTTGCAGCTTCCTCTTCCAGAGCCAGTCCAGGCTCCTGTGGTGGCTCAGGTCCTTTGCTTGGCCCACAGGCAGGAGGCTGCTGCATGTCTGCTGTCCTGTCTGGACTAAGCTCTCCCTAATGAGGCCAGTTATTCTGTGACAGGTGCATATATAATAGTTATCGCAGAGAAGAATTTAAATTACAAAACAACTTTAATTCCCTTACAGCTAACCTCGAAGGAGCATGAGCTTAAATAACCTTGGCTAGATTTTGAGCTGCATAATGTATAAATAACCTGCACTGCACGACATAAACACAGGAAACTTATATTGAAGTTCAAATAGCCTTTTCTCACACTGTGATTGAGGAGCAATGAAAAGAATAGGATCTTTTAATTGGACAATTAGTTCCTCTAGGGAGAAGGAGTGTTTCTCCATGCGGGGACTAATGTGTTTACTGGCTTTGTAATACTTTCTGTCCATACTACCAAAATACAAAGTAAGTGGTAGCTTCCTCTGACCTAGTAAAAGATGAGAATAAGATATCCATGATGACTTGCTTAGATCTGTCAGCTGTTCTTAGTTCTGTTAAGCATGGAACTTGGGGTGGCTGGGTGGAAACAGTGGGTTTGGGTGAACATTCTTATGCTGTCAGGTTGAGTATGGCAGGAAGGTTTTTACCTTTATTCCTGTGGAGCACATCTGTGTAGCAGCTTGAATTTACTTCAAGATTGTGTGCTACTGATGGCAGATACTGAGCCCTACAGAAACTAGGTACCAGTGTCTTTTGAATTCAAGATGATGAAGTTGAGCACATTCATCTCTCAGCTAGAGCAGACAAAATGCAGTGAAAATGGAGGAAAAGGGAAGACAGTATTTGCCATGGAATTTGTGTGTTGCCAGTATCAATGTGCTGCAGGGAGATGATTTCCTTAATCTTTGTGCTGTGATTGTCTTTAAGCCAGGCTGGCTGTGACAGACCAGCTGTTACTCAAGAAGGGAAATCTTACAAAGCTTGGCTGGAGGCATGTGACCTTTTCTTCTCAAATGTTAGCATCATTTTGTGTTTTGTTATTTCAGACTTTCATTGCTAAGACAGGTTTGACATGAGCTTACAGGCTGATACTCTTCTCAACTCTACCTTAGGAGTTCAGGGACCATCTGATGGCCTCTTGGAGGTCCCTGCACAGTAGCCATAGCTCCAGTATTTCCAATTGGCTAAACTAAAGAATCCTGGGTTAGCTTTGCCTATAGAGCATAGAATAACTCAAGTCAGCCAATTTGGTCTTCAAAACATATTTCTTCAAGTGGTTGCAGCCTAAGGAAAATCATTCCCACTGGAACTCTCAGGGGGCCACTTCAAGGGTTGTCAACAGATTATCCAGTTTAATATCTCCTCCAGACCCCATGTCACATCCTGTACTTCCCGAAGACTCAGACAGTACCATTAGGTTCTCCTGTTGTCTTCCACTCCTTTATTCAACCTGCACAGAATCCTTGGAGTGAGTCAGCTCCCCCAGGCACGTACATACCGTTCTGGCCGTGGCAGCCTGTTCAGGCAGTTGCCTCTGGCAGCTGAGAAGACGTGCAGTCCTGTTGTGGGGCTGGCACAGCACCTGCCCTCCCCTTGGGGTGGGGTACAGCTTGTCTGTGCATAAAGGATGAGGAGGCTGTCAAGACACTGGCATAACACCCTGCCCTGGCCTGTAGGTTTTGGCCAGTCTTGTCTCTTATCTCCGTTATCTCGAACCGTGTGGTATGTTCTCAGTGTAACAGCCAGGTGTAGGGAACTTGTGGAGAGAAGAGGAGGGAAGGAGGCTGGTGGTTATGAGAGCTTCTAGTGTGTGCTGCCTTTCTTCTTTTGCTGTCTCAGGTTTGTCTGAAAGCACAGGGAGAGATGTTGTTTTCATAACTTTAAGATCTGACTGGGTTTAGTAGCTTCAGGCTTGTGTTTCGCTTGAACGTGTGAGTGTAATGGTTGAAAATATTGGGAGTGATGTTAAATATTTAATAGTATATTAAAGTTTTGAGGAGATGCTGCAATAATTAGCAAGTGCTGAGGAAGTCAGAATCAATGCACAGAACAGATCAGAAAAGCTGAAGGATGATTTTATTAGTTATTCAAGATTCTGCAAGAAATTAATGGGATTGTGGGGGATGCATCAAATGTATTAATTTTGTAAATAAACCTTGATCAGGAGATCTTTATCTGGTGATCTTTCGATATGTTATTGGTGTTCCCAGTGGGAAGACTGGGACATGTTTGTGCTGTATCAGCCTTGTAGGCAGACTAGATGACAGAAGTTTCTGGTGCTGTTTGTATGTTCTCAATTCTATTGGCATAACCTGGCTAATTAAAAGGTCTGGTACATTTAAAGGCTTTTTAAAAGCTGAGATCCTGGGCACAGCTGCAGAGCTTTCAGATTTCATTCCATAGGTATTTCCTAAACTAGAGTGTGAAAGGGGCTTTCCAGAACTCTTCATTTTCACCCTGGCTTCTTGAGCTGCAATGACCTGTGATAAAGAATATTTTGTAAATTCCTTTCTTTACTTAGCTTTTACAGGAGTGACAAATGTACATCTAAATTCAGGCCTGTTAGGCTGTTTGTGTCACAAGTGCTTTTTATATTTAGATTTTTTTTTCAAAAGATTTTGTCAGATACAAGAATTACTTGAATTGCATTTTGATGTTAATTAATGTATTTGGAATTGCAAAAATAAGAGTAGTGTCATAAACTAGATTTTAGATAAGTCTTACAAAAAACAATATACTGTTTCAGTATCATTTTATTGTCCTTGAAACTAATTAAAAGAAACAAAGATAAATATGTAGTCCTAACCACAAAATTAGCACCTGCTACATAAAGTATTAATAGTGAATTCTACTCAAAATTCAAAAAGCTTTTCCAATTAAATCACCTGTGTTAATGGACACTTTTGCAGTGGTGCTAGTAAACGAACTCTCTAGGAAAAGAAGGAAATTAATATCTTGTAAAATACCATTCCAGGTATGAAAATGGTTCTATTTTTCAAGAGCAAGTCTCTCATACCAACCACAAGTAGGAAAGCTCATGTATTTTCTAAATTCAAATTGCAATGCGAGATGTCTCTTTTCAAGTAACGGCAAACAAGCAAAATAGGACCACTGCAAAAGCAAGTGAAATAAATTGGTGTGTATTGCAGCAGTATCTTGAAAAAAGCTGAATTTTGCAGAGCTTTAATTACTAGTTAACTAGATTCAAGATGGATCTGTATATAAGCTAAACAATAGATACAAAAGAGCATTATGCGGAACATAACATGCCTCTAACCATTGTTTGTTCCACTTGATTTGAAGTTCCACATAACAAGATGCCATTTGGACTGAGATTTACTGCATGCCTTACCTTTAGCAGTTATGCAGAAATTTTTTAATCATTTATAGTCGTTACTCCAATTAGAAGTTAACTACTCCTAAGCTTTATTTTTTCTAGAAATGTTTTTTTTTTTTTGATAAAAATTTCATTATAGTAGACTGGCGTATAAACTCCTCTTGTAGCTGCAACTGAATAACTGTATAACTGAACTGGATAACTAGAACTGAATAACTGTCATTATTCACTTACTTTGAACACCTACATGCATTATTTACTTCTATTGATTTCAGGCACAGCTTAAGCCATTCTGATTTCTGTATATGCACATACTACATATTTTGGAAGTATCTTTCCATCTGTGTGATCTCTGAGTTAGGTTGGCACTTACTGGGCAGTAGGTGCATCTAAAGCAATTAATTATAACCTCCTTGGAATGAGGATTTGAGAGTTTGTTTTCAGTGTGACTTCTCCAGTGCTCAGAGGACTGATATTCATCTGTGGAAATGAAAAACCCTTTCAAGTCCTCCTCTGATGCTTTGGTCCTGTCTGGTGTGTGGAACAACCTGGTGCTGTATGCTGTGTGTGGGAGGGAAGGTGAATCCCACTGCCCTAGCTTTGTCATCCCTTTGATAAGGAGTTCTCAGCTCTGGCACTGCAAGGACACTTCTTCTTCCAGCTTCTAGATGATGAGTGGGGTATTTTTTCTGCTGTAGCAGTCAGGAGCATAGCTAGGTTGGCAATAGAGGCACTTCTTTCATGTGTCATCTCTTGCTTACAAACAGGTAACCCAAGGCTGTTTGAAGGTGAGACATACTGTAAAAAATCTCACATCTGGAGAGAGCACCCTTGTCACTACATGTAACAACCTCACAACACATCACTGGCAGGGCCCAGGGAATCTGAAGGGAACAAACTGTAGTGAATGGGAGTGAGAAACAGCAGTTCTCTGCAGCTGATGGGGATCCTGGGTCAGCATCATGCCGGTTTTTGCTGACAATTCCCAGATGTAGTGAGTTAATGAAATGGAAACTTATTTAAATCACAGCCTAGGCATCTCATCCTCTCTTCTGAGTGTCCAGAACAAAGTAGATCTCACAGTGTAGGTGTTGCACAGACTACAATGTGGGGCCAGCATTTTTCTGCTAGTAAATGATCTACTGAATTAATTCCATGCCAAGATCTACAGGATGCATTATTTTTCAATTAAATAACTTCAGGGAAATGTGAGTTGTGTCTGTATTCCTGTGCAAGCAATTGGAGCAACATAATGGGAGGTATGAGAGAGCCCCACCAGTTCTTGCGATCAGTGGGTGTTTATTTGTGTTACAAATGGCACTGACAGTTCATCAGAACTTAAATTTGCAATCCACATTAGGAATTCAGTAATATCTTTCATCTCTACTTGCAAATATAAATTGCCCTCTGCAGAATGGCTTGCATGAATTTCTGAGAAAACTGTCAGAGGAAAAGGGTACTACAGCATGTTTTTCAAAAAGAAAAGCTGCTTCAAAAGAATCTGCCCCATAACATTATGGAGGAGTTGGAGCAATGCTGCTTTGATTCATCATTCCAGTTTATTCCAGCTTTTCTCACCCCATTGGTCACTTCCTCAACTGGTGCAATACCAGAGTGACTACGAAAATATCAGTTTTGAGGCTTTCAGCCCTAGACAGGGAAGAATAAAGCCCTTCTGGCTGCAGAGCAGGCTGGAAAGGACAGCTGCCCAGTAAGGAAACAAGTAAGGTATTGGAGTGTGTTAAAGGTGTGACTTGTCACAAACCATTGTAGTAGTTTATTCTCTTCCATGCTCTCCACATTTGTGTGTATCCTGTGTTATTTCATCTTGGGTCTACCATCAGTAACAACAGCATGGAATAAATTATCTTTTATTGCTGAAATGTGTGGAATAGTTGTCTGTTGCTTTTTTTCCTGATACTGCTGGTGGGGCAGAAGGAGCACAGAAACAGGGAAGTGCCTCTAGATTTGTGCTTGTGCCCTGACCCTTTTTGTCCATCCTAGTGAGGATGGTTTGCTGAATTTGGATCACTTTTCCAGCAACAGTAAAGCAAATTTGGGATCATGAGCTTAAACTTCCACCTCCTCAAGCAGGACTACTGAGCCATGTGTTATCTCACTGTAGACTTGAAAGGGTTTACTTTCATAACAGAATAGAAGGTAAAACAGGTTGTTTAATTGAAAGTAATCCATAAACACTTACTATGTATAAATCCAGGAATATCTGGGCTGTTGGAGGAAAGATCAAAGAGTGTTTTTCACCTTCGCTGTTGGATTCATTATAAAAATGCATGATTCATTACACTTGGAGCGTCACGTGCACCTACTGAATTTGCAGATTAAGCAGACATCAATATAAAAAAGATTATGTGTTTTATCAACATAAAGTATCAAGTTGTGTGAAATTTAGAATATCAACTAAAAAAAAAATCTGAGTCTTGGATCTGCTACAAACATAACTTCACTCTGCTTTACATTGCTTAGGTGCGTATAAAACTGCTTGGACAAATGTGTAGCAAGGGTCTCTCAGAGTCCAGTACAAGGAGAGGCAGGTCTTGTTCAGCAGGTGGGATGTGGTTATGGGTTAATACCCATATTGCCTGAAATCTGGTTGTTTCAAGCCAGGCTACAGCCACTACACAGTGAGAAGCAACATATTAATGTAGTAAGTCCTGACTATTACCCCCATTTGCCTGGTATGGGGAACAGACCCATGACCATTTTCAATATTGTAACAGTGTGGAAGTGAGTGATTAAAAAAAAATTAAAATCTGCTATTTGCTCCATTCTTATTGCTTGGCAAATGCTGTCAAGGGAAGGCCAGTGGATGCCCGTTCATCAATACATGAAGGTGATAAGTGTCAGATCATATTTTGTGCATATTTCCCTTGTAAACACTTTGCTTTCATGTATGAATGTTTTTAAATTAGAAGCATTGAAACACACGATTTCTGTCCCTCAGCTGCTTTGTGTGTCTTGAGAAATAAATATAAAGAGTTTTATGATGAGAATTCTCTATGGATGCACAACCTGAAGTGTATCAGCATGAAGGAAATAGCAGAAGGGAATATTGTCCTGCTTGTAATCAGAGAAATTTTGGCAAGCTCTGAAGGCATAGCTGTGTCCAGTTGTATTAACATAAAGGAAGAACTGTGATCTTAAGGGGACTGGGAGATGTTCAGAGTGGCAATGGCTTGGTTTGAAGAAATGCAGTGGGAGGCAGATGTGCCCCTGCCCCAAGGCAGCATTGTGGGCACTGGGGTCAGGGCCAGGCCCAGACTCTGAGCGGCAGCTGAGGGAACCCTGTGTGTGCTCTGAGCTGCTGCTGGGCTCTGCCACTGCTCCAGGCTTCCCAGGGGCCGTGTGCCAGGGCTGGATCTAATCAGCACAGATGTATCCCAACCACATCACATTCCTGACACAGTCCCTGTGCCATGTGCGTGGGGCTCCGGAGATATCCACGGGCTCTGAGTGCCACTGTGCCACTTTGCTCTGCACTGCAGCCCTCTCTGCTTTGGCCTGGGGAGGGCAAAGGCAGTGCCAGCAGGGGCTTTCTGACTGGTACAGCCAGATTTTTGGCGAGGTGCAAATTAATACCTTTTCTAGAAGCTGTGGATAAAGTGATGTTGAAGGAAATGCTCTGGTTATAGCTCAGTCCAGGAGGCAAAGATAACATTTTGGAAGTGCCTCATCTGAGTAGTCTCCTGCATTTAAAAATAGGTAGGATAAGGTAACTTATCCTTTAATGGATAAGTTAACATGTTTGTGGAAAACTTCTAAACAGCACATTGGGAAAGAGGAGTATCACAATTGACTCAAGAGACAAGACACCACAGACTGGATTTCAAAGATATGCAGTATTTAATTACTGTGCTGATATCAATATAATCACAGTATCCATCCAGTGCTCATGGAAACCAGTTCTGTTTTTAACTGTGTTTGGGGAGGTCTGGACCAGGTTACAGTTTATACATGTGTTCACGTTTCCTTCACAATAATATTTCTGAGGTGTGACTAAATAACACTAAATATTTGCATAATGTCTCTTCCCTGGAAAATGCATGTAACTACTGAAAATTAATTTAAAGCAGATAACTGCTTTGACTGATCAAAAGCACAGAAATGTGAAAAGCTGAGTGTCTGTAAGTTGTTGCAGGGCATATGATTTTGGTGGTGAATTTTTACCCGGAAAGGAAGCTCAGACTTGTCGTTAGGGTATCTCCTTGCACTAGTGAGAGGGTGCTCTAATGGACATGGGCACATAAAACATTGAGAGAGAAAGCAGGGTGTGTGTTACAGTGCATTGGTTACCGTGCAGTACTTGCCTTGTGTGTATTCTTACCCTGCAAAACCCTTGATGGACCAAGTTTCCTGCTGGGGAGAGCACGAGTTCCGTTCTCTGGTTACAGAGGAGAGCCCCACGTGCTGGAAGTTCACACCCCAGTTGACTTTGCAGTAGTTCATTTGCATGTGGAGTCTTGGTTTCTGGTATTTGTAACAAATATTTCAGCAATTTCAGAGCAAATAGAGTTTGTAGATATCCAGTTCCACTGGGACAACACTTCAAAAATTCTTTAAAAATGGTTAAGCACTGTAACTTTGGGGACTGATCAGAGTGACAGATGTGCTGGAAAGTGTCTATAACATTTTGGCATATGCATGATGTCTCGGTGTATTTTTAATCTCACTTTTCTTGCTGCTGTTAGACCCTTTCCTCCTTTGCCTTTGGATAGGAGTTTGGTGTGTTTGCAAACAATAAAACTCATTCTTAGAGAGAGGAAAATATTTTCCTCTTGTGAAAGATACCCTGTTTATTTGCTGCCTTTCTGCCTGTGCCTTGAGAATTGACTGGAGGCTACTGGAAGTTTACATTTTCCAGGGAGAGAACAAGTTTTCAAGACCCACAGCTGTGGTCACTTCATAACTGCAGCTGAGAAACCTGACTACTGAAGCAATACATCCTCAAGGTGCAGGTGTGACAAACTTAGTAAAAGGAGTTTTGCATATTAACAAATAGTTATGAAACTTATTTCAAGGCCATTCTGCTATTTTAGTTTCCTGATGGAAATAAGCTGCCTAGTCAGCAAGAACTTAACACATTTGGCTTTGCTCTTTGCTATCATGAAGCACATTAGAACCTGCAGGACTTCTAGGGCACATCTTTTCTAGAAAAGCGTTATTTAACATATAAAAAAAAAGTTTTTTTCCTACTTTATTACTTGGTAATCTTTCACTTATGTGCTGTGAACAGGAGTGGTAAGAATATTTCAGTTGGGGAAACTGCCAGCCATTCCATGCATTTTGGTTTTTTGAGCAGTTTTTAAGTTAAGGATAGATGTAACTAATTATTGCACAAATGAACATTTATGCACAGAACTTTGGAACACAAAGACAGGATTTTTCTGATACCATTGAAAATGCTGACCTTGCTCTAAAGATGCAGCCATTGGCAGTCAAGGTGTAACTGGTATTATGGTCCAGGACTTGATTTATTCTCTTTTTGGTTCCCTCTAATACTTTCCTTTCTATATTAGAGATCTTCACCTCCCAATTCTAAAACTATTTGTGCCTCTGAATTAAACAGGCAGCATTCCCACCAGCACACAATTTAAAGATATTTTTAGCAAGGGGAAAAGGATCATCAGAAGTATAGACAGTCCCAAAGCAACCAAACCAACCCATGCTGACCTTTGAGCAGAGAAGGTGCTGTTGGTGCAAACACCCCGTGGGATAACTGAGCATTTGACACAGACCACTGAATTTCTGAGGCCTTCCATGTTAGTTATGTTGGGAAGTGGAATCATTGCTGTGTGTGCTGTGGCTCCTTTGGCTGGCAGGATGACAACTGCAACAGACTGTCAATATCATGTGCTCGGCTTTACTTTTCCCCCTCAGGGTGATGCATGTTCAGCTCAGCTGGTGAAGCCCAGCACATCTCGACTTGATCTGTTTGTCCCGATAGCTCAGTGCTCTGCTTTTGGATGAGTGCTCTTCAGTTGTATCACTGCTTTTACTACAGACACTGCTGCAGCAAGGAATGAATGTTTCATTCTGGTAGTTAAAAACAGTTTTAGGGAATACAGATTCTATTCCTTTTTTTTTTTTTTTCTTCTAAGCTACTCACCAGTACCATGCCAATAGACATGGTGGGCTGTGATGTTCTCTAGTTTCTTATATTTAATTTTGGGTCCTACATGAGGGGAAAGGATTACTCCGTACTTACTAGAAGACAGTTCTTGTTCTTCCCTTGTTAAACTTGCCATGTGTTCAGTTTGAATCACTTTAACTGTACTTTGTTTCTAATTCACAGCTGCTTGATGAGTTGAATCTTCATCTTTCACTCCTTTTTTTCTGGTACCCTCATTTCTAATGGTGTCTCCCATGCTACATGATCTATTTTTGAGTTTAAATACTATTTCATATCATCACACTGCATCATTCTGTCACCTTGACTTCCTGTCCTGGCAACCTTCTCCTTGCAGTACAGAGTGTGATGGGCTTTTTCGTGTCTGCTGTTACTGTGCATTGACCAGCTGAGTCTAGACTGGTTTTTGTCTTTATTCTTTCAGTCCAAGTGTGACCCTTTAATCAGGCTTAATAGATAGTCTGCTGTTTTATTGTTAATCTGCTTGTAATCCAAAACTGATGGCTAACTTTGAAGTCAGTGATTTTACAGAACATGCAAGATATCTAATTGTTGCTTGTTTTTTTAAAAACTATAGTTTTTTTCTCCACTGCTTCCTATAAATGCTGTTGGGTCTGCTGTGGATTTTGATTTGTATAACTAAATAGTGTTCCTACTTTTTCAGCCATGGGATAAAATAGCTTAAAATCACATCAGATTTGTCCCTCTGACAGGGACAAGGCACTTGAAGGGTCAAGGACTCGTAGTTTACTGTGTGGATTGTGAATACTCAGGAGAATGTGTTTTCATTAATATTCATGGAACACTCTCATTCTGCAAACATTTGTGTGAACAGTATTTGTCAGAATCTACTTATTATACCTAAGCCTCCAATAGAAGTTTAACATCCAAGGCCAGCATTTCTTTCAGAGCTGTAACAGGTTATTCATTTCGTCAAGCAGGCTGTTTGCAACACTTTGTGTTTAACTGCATGTCAGCCATAGGAAATCATGGATAAGCTGCAAGATTGGCTTCTCTATGGGAATTCTTGTCGGCTTGCACACAACTTCTTTAGCTAACTCTATTACTGTACAGTTATTATCAAGTAGATGTATGTGGTGCTGACAGCTCCTGACAGGAGAATGCTTTATTACATAAAGTTTGCAAAGAAAAAAACCTTACACCATGACAGTCTTTTATGCCCAGAAAGCTGCATATTGGACAAGAATCCACGTAATTAATATTAATTGTAATAAAGTGTGACAATCAAGAAAGAATAACATAAGTCTGCTCATAAGTCAAGACCTCAATAGAATGGAAGAAACAGAGCCAGCCAGAGATGGATGATGGAAGAACACTGGTGCTTGAATAATTCATGGAAGAACACAGTATATTGCATGTGAGGTCTGGAGCCTTTTAAAGGCCTGTGAATTAGATGACAAAGTTCACTCAGTTCAGGTAAGTAAGAGAGGAGAATGGGGAATACACATGTGATGTAGCATAAACTATTAATAAGAGCTGAAAGGTCATATAGTTCCCATGTCAAGTGTGAATGATCAGGAACAAAAAGTGCCACAAGATGTACATAATTTTTAAGGGAGCAAAAGCAATTATGACCTTTGTAACAGATTTGATAATTGGAAGGCTTGTTAACTGCGTGGTTTTGGCATTTTAAAAACGCCAAACTATTCCATTTTGTGAACAATGTGTACATAGGGTATTAAAACCAAATCTGGAGCATAAAATATGCAGGAGCAATAGGTGAAATATAATGAACAACATTGTTATTTTGATTGGGTTATAATATGAGGCCAGTGTGAGAAGATGAATTCTACTTGTGTGAATCTTTGGATCTCATTTAATATTGCCTCAGAAAATTATGGCCATGCTCTTTAAACAGACCTTAAAACAAGGAGGTAAGGCTGTGTGGGATTGAGTGGTAAAGGTGACTTGTGCTGAATGAGGATTCTGCTACAGATGTGAATGAGGGTAATTTCTGGGGAAAACATATTTTTGTAGAGAGACCATTTGACTTGAAAGAGAAATGATTGAATTTTTAGGTTTGCCAGCAGGATTTAATAATGAACCTTGAAATCTGTTAGTTTTCCAAAGTCAATTAATTTAACCATCAGCCTTGTCACTGATCAGCCAGGCCTGTGTTCCCTTCTGGGGCTGTGAAAAGGTGCATCTGACATTTACAAGGGGTTGACGGATGTTTCTGGGCAGTCCCTTTTAATGTTCTCAAACCGAACAAATCAAATAAGTTCTGCAATATGTGAGAGAGAGGTTTTGGTTATTATTTAGTCTATGCAGTTATCAGTCTGCCAATTTTCTCCTGGCTTGTGAAGCTGTTGATTTTGTTCTTACCAAGAAGGTTGAAAGTAAGTGGAACCTTAGGTTAGAGGTGAGAAAGGATAAGCAAGTAAACTCTGGAGTGTGGGGCACAGCCCTGCAGAACTGAGAGTGGCAGCACTTCTTCCAGCTCTGCAGTGTGGAGGTCCTTGTGAGTAACAGGCCTCTGAAGACTCATTTCTTTGGGATCATTGCAGGACAGTTACTTTCCCACACAATTTTCAAGAGCATCTGCCTCGGTGACAAAAGCCAAAAGCATAGGAACCCCTTCTGGGAAATAGTGATGGGTACAGCTTGGGCCTGGGGAGTGGGGTACTGTGGTTATGGTACATCCTCTGTCAGATATTTGGATAGTAAACTGAGTTTGTTTTACACTGTCTTCTCTTCCCTGTTTCTGATGTGACAGATTTGTGTTAATGTATATAGTTGCACCATAGAGGTTGTCACAGGGAAGTGAGAAGTTCTGGCAGCTGAGTAAAGGGTGTTTGGGAACTATCGGTGTTGAGAGTGGTGTGGGAAATAATTTGGAAGCTGGGTATGAGCATGTTGTTTCTGCCTTTAATACTGAAGTAGCAAACAATATAGTTTCATCTTGCAATTCAACTGAAATACATGGGTAAGTTCACACTCTGTATTTCTATTGTTTAGACTTTCAACAAATCCAGTGGAGCTCTGTTGAATGGGTTCTCATACAATTACTATTTTCTTGGTTACCTCTAATTACAAGAATTAAGAATAAAATTTTTCCATACTCTTGTCTCAGACTGTAACTAAGTGGGAGCACTGGCTTGTTGGTCTGCCTGTTATAACATCTAGAAACGACACAGCAAAATGTTCTTTCAGCAGAAGAGTTTACTTTTACAGAAAGAGAAAATAAACATTTCAATTTCATAGTTTACTTTACCTGTGTGTACTGTACTTGGTGTTATACAGGGGTAAAGTGTTTAGGAGCTGGTTTATTTTTCAGCAATCATTTGTTTTAAAAAGAGTTTAGGATGAGTAGTAGAATCCTGTACTGCATCATAATCATCATTTTGCTGTGGTCATTTCCACGAAGGAGCTGAAACTTCAATGTGTAGAGAAATAGCACATCTAGAAAACAGGGAATCAGTCCCTTTCTAGGGAGATGGGAAGGCATCTGTAATTATGGCAAGGTGATCACTGAAGACACTTGCAGATGTGATTGTAAGAGCAGATGGGAAAAGGCACTTAGCTGAAGAAAATCTGTTCCTGTAACTGAAGTGTTTCAGGAGCATGCACTAATCCTAGCTTTAGGTGGAGTTAAGCTTTTGAATAACCAATAGGAGTTGGCTGGCAAGATGGTCTTTTACACGTATATATGCTAATGTAAATGTCATAATGCAAATTTAAGCACTCGAGAACATTATGTGGATTTGGAAAAATCCCTAAAATTTTAATTCCATAAGCAAAATATTATTTTGGCAGCACATGACAGAAATAATCCTGCTCCCAGATGCTTCATACTGTTGCAGTTGAGACTAGTTGCATGGTCGTCTTCAAGACAGCTCTAAAATAGCACAAAAGCTTCTTGGAATATGAAGTAACTCAATTATACAATAAAGCAAAGAACCACGTCTGGACTCTTAACATTGCACAGTTGTCTGGGGGAATACAACAGGGAACAGAGTCTTCACCAAGTACAAAGTGTCTGCTAGAGGACAGAGTCAAAGAGAACTTGAAGCTGAAGGGAGAGGTGCCTTCTGCAGCTCTGACATGGATGTGATGGGCTGCACATCTGCCTCCTCAGACTGGCTGCTGACCACTGACCTGGCCACTCTGTAGCTCTGAGAAGTCCGAGTATACAGACTATTCCTTGAGCACTAAGGTTTCTGTATCCTTCTGAAAGGAAGAAAAGTGAAAAACAACCTTAGTACACCTGGTTATGTGCCTGTTTTGCCAGCAAATCCAAATGTTGTAATATTTTTTTACTCCAAGAGCTGGGTCTTAATTGAAATTGTGGGGTGCTGAATGATATACACAGAAATACTTGGAAATGTGTTGATGCATTATTGAGAGAGGTGGGTGTTATCCATTGCAATTTCCTCACAAACTGTGAGGAATCTACTTTTAACAAGTAATAATTAAATTAAAATTTTGCTTTTGCTGACCTATGTTTCAGAGTCATATGAACCCCATGAGAAGCGTGTATTGCTGTGCAGTGACTGAGCACTGCCACAGAATACCCAGAGAGGCCGTGGAGGTCCCTCACTGGCGATATTCCAGAACCATCTGGATGCAACCCCGTGCCATGTGCTCTGGGATGACCCTGCTTGAGGCAGGGGGGGTGGGACCAGAAGACCCACTGTGGTCCCTGTCCAACATTTCCCATTCTGGTTCTGTGTTCATTACTGTTTGAGGTCATTCTTCAGTGTTTAGTCATTAGAAATTGAGGTGTGTAGGTTATATCAAATAAAGCTGTATGAAGAGAGCTTTATCCTCCTCCCATCTATGACATGCAGAAAGTACCTTTCAGACTCATTTTGTTGCCTTTTATCAAGTTGTAGTGAGGGCTGTGACTCTTCCCTCAGTGAACTTCAGAAGTGGCTTTGCAGACCCTCTGCTGCCTTTGGGGTGGGCACAGCCGACAGACAGATGTGGTCTTGGCAGGCAATGTGATGATTCTAGTGCGCAAAACAGAGCTGTGCTGCAGGATACTGTTCCTGCCAGGTCACACCTGCTTAGATGGAGCTCCACAAAGTGCTGAATTTGACTTATTTTCCCAAGAAGTAATTGGCAATTAATTACCAAGTGCTTTGCAAAAAACCCACACTGGAATTTTCAATGGCAAGTCAATTATTTCTGTGGTGTCTAAGCCCATCACAGCCTTGCAAAGCACTTTTGTACTGTATGATTATTTTAATTCAGTTAACCCTGGAGTGTGTCTTGACATGTACTGCTCTGTTACCTGGCTTTTCCTTCTTGATCATGGCTCTTCTGTGGTTTCAGTAAGGGCCCATTTAACAGCCTCATGACAACATGGCAGCTGTCCCAGGAAAATGGCAAAGTGTGACAAAGGGAGACATCTATGGACACATGGGGGTGACACTACCTGTCACCTGGACTGTCAACATCAGTGACAGCCTACAAATGAGTTGTCTTGCTTACAGCTCTCTCAAGCTACTTGTGTTCCTGTAAACTATATTTTATAGTAAATACACTGCTGGTTTTTTTTTCCCTGCTGCAGGGTAAATCCTGTCTGAAATCATCTGTGCAAGTGCAAGAGGGGATTTTCTCTATGTCAAGAGTCTTGATAAAGTTGGAAGTTCTCACTGTGGACCAGTATGTCCCACTTTTATGAACAGATTTCTCCTGGAATGCTGAGGACTTGTATATGGTGAGTACAGTTATTGTAAGCAAGATGTGAAAGAGCAGGGCATGAAAATACAGCCGCAGACTGGAAATCAAGAAAGGTAAGACTTTCTATAAATAATGGTTTATGTCACGTATGTTTTCTGATTTTTGCTTTTCATAGATGTGTAATTATAAGTATTGCAAATGCTAAAATTTACTCCATTACCCACTGGGTGGGGGAGAAGGACAGCTTGTTCTCAGTTGAGTTTAATGGTACAAAGCCCAGCAAATTCACTGTCACATGCACGTTTTTCTCCTCATTCTTTGTGCCCTGGAGTTACCCTTATTTGTTTAATGTGTATGTCATGCCATAGTGCCTTGTACAATAGCTCTGCTTGGCTGCCTACTTGAATGGGGGAGTGAAGGGAAGGAGGAGGATGTGTTCCCCCTCCTGCATCTCAGTGTAGCAGTGGAAAGTGCTTGTTAGGTCTGCTTTGTTTTGGGGGAGTGGATCAGAGTTTAGAGTGTGCTACAGCTTTGTGAGATTAACAGAGGCTTGAGGGGCCCAATTTAATTGAGTGTTCTGGCTGCATTGCTTCTAATGTCCTTCACTATTATGGATATAGAGAATACCTGATATCGAAGACTGAAGTGAATATCTTATTTCAAATTTTAGAATATTCAAGAGTAATAAAATGAAAATACAAGTTGAGGGGGAGTACCCCTATAAATTGGTGTTTGGTCATATAATAGTCACCATAAGGGAGGGCTGAATATAAGGAGCTTAGAGTGAGGCTGGACCTATTCCAAACACTTTTTACACTCTTATGAAAAATTTAAGGAAATAGCATGTTGAGAACTTTCAACTTTAATTATGAAAAAATAAATTATAAAATAAAACTGTCTGCCTGAAATCTCTTGGACTGTAACAATAACATACCTTTCTGCATATCTAATATAGTATGCAGTTACATGGGTTTTATTTTAGACAGAAGCTAGAAAAGTCTAAATTTCTTTTTTGAAAACGTAAGATGAGAAACCTGGTTTGAGTTTAATGACATCCTATAAGGCACTTTTCCCCATGCCCTACTGTTAAATGAAAGAAAAGAGAATACATTTTGTTCTCCTTCTTCACCATCTGATACCAGGGTACTCAGTAAGAAGCCCCCTTACTTACTGCCAAGCTGATGTGCCCCCAGCTTTGACTCTGTAGTTAAATCCCCTTTAATTATGGAAAAACGCTAGTACCCAGAATGGGAAACTAGCTCAAGGTGGAAGCCTCACTTTTGACCTATGACAATGTTTGACACTTCTGTAGAGTCCTCCATAAGAGGATCTGCACATTCCTCACAATCATCAACCAATTCAACTTGCCAGCTGTCTTGGTAGGTGAGTACTGTGCTGGTGTGCTGCTTCTTCAAATGGGGAAGCTGAGAGACATAATTTCTGCTTTATTGCCTGAAAAAGCACTTTGCAGAACATAAGGGAGACATGCTTGCCTGGAGGAGATTAGAGCATAAAAACAGACACAACACAACAAATGGATAGGAGAGAACAAAAGAAAATGGGGCAAAGGAAAAGAGGAGAAAGGCTGCAAGACCATGTGGTCACTTTGGGAGTCATATGCAAATCTTAGTGCTACGGCTGTGGATCTCATTTTTGAGATGAGATTTCTCAGTGATGTCACATTTGTAGAATTAAAAACCAGGGGGAGGTTTCAGAAGCATCATAGAGGCAGGTAAAGTGATGCTAAACAGCAACATATTCAAACTGATAGGAAGAAACCTATTTCAAAGTGATTCACATACCCCAGACAACAAAATAGAAAGGCTGGCATGAGTGAGACATGGCTGAGTCACCCAATGTGTGCTACAAGGCAGAATATTCTATGCTAGCATTGTCCACAGTCCTGGCTGCTTTGCTCAGGCCAGACCCCAAGGTCATGCCAACAGGCCACTGGGGATTAGAAGCAACCAGTTACAATTCCTCTACATCAAGTTACCTCGTGTGCATTTTCAGACTAATCAGCCTTGGTGATAGAGGATGCTGGAGGATTTTGAGGAAAA
>VYZS01087010.1:85619-96549 GCA_013400695.1 Neodrepanis coruscans | reverse complement strand
TTGTGAGGTTCTCCATAAGACCGTGTCAGAGGATTATACATAAATTCTTCAGGAACTATAAAAACAAAATTCCCCCAAAATACAGATTATATTTTTGTCAGCAAATAAAAAACATTATTATAGCTACAAGCAAAGTAATGCGGGTACATTTCAATTATCACAACAGGAACAAACTCATGTTAAGGATACATAAAATGAAGGAATATTTCAAAGATCTTAAGCAACATCCAAGTTAAGTAATTGGAAAGAAGGAAGGTTTATTTTAAGCACAAAACCAGGAATGTAAATAGAGCATTTCACAACAAGCAGCAATCCATATTGTTTCTCAAAACCTCTGGCCCTGATTGCAGACAGTAGGCGCTGTCATCATGTTTCCCTGTGCGTACTGCAACAGCAGACAATGGAATAAGCTGAATTCATTATACAAGTAATTAGCATGATATGAATACATCTTCTCTATCTTCTGGAGGACTGCAAAACTATTTTTCGTTTCAAAAGAATGCTCAACACATCTGACTTAAGGTGTTTTTTAAAATCTCTGGATCCTAAGAACAGTGTCACTTTAATTTACATTTTAATCTAAAGTATTCCTTGGACTGATAAGATGAAAATACTTGAGAGAGATGCTATAAATGCAAGCACCTCCTGCTACAGAAACTTACCATCATTAACTCTATAGCACAGATTGCATTTCCACCTCCTTTGATCAATGAAAGAAACAAAAGGGTTGATATATGTCCTGCAAGATCTGCATCTTACTATTGTGCTTGATGTTATTACTGGTAATTGCTAAAAAGAAACAATGGAAGACTGTAATAAAGGTATACAATACATTTTATGGAAAACATTACTGTGCAGTACAGTTCATAAAAGCTTCCTAAAACTACATATTCTTCCTTCTAGGTTTTTAGCATATATACATATATATGTAAACATGTACATATATATATGACATACATATTTTTCCTTCTAGCTTTTTAGTTTATTTTCATACAGAGTAATTATGATGCCGTATTAAAAATAACCTCCCCTTTAAAATCAAAAGAAGCAACATTTAATTATTGTCTTAATCTAATCTCACAATCAAAGACATAGTAAGATTTTAAACTAAATTACTTTAAATTACAGCCAGTATGGCAAGAGGAATTATGAAAGACAGGACCACTTCAAGTGATAAATAAATTTGACCAGCAAACCTTACACAAAGAACATGCACTTTATAAAAAGAAGTTATACCAGACAGTTATTCACCTTTTTACACAAATACTAATAAGTCAGATGGAGAGGAGTTGCTCAACAGTTATAAACACAGCTTCAGTGTTATTATACTGTGCTTGCCTTCTATTGACAGCATTTATCAGGCCAGTAATACACTCAACATGAGCACCTCTCTTTAACAGGGCTCTGTAAACACCTTTTCAAGAGGTATCTGACAGTTGTGAGCCCAAACACAAAGCAGTAATTCATTGCTTCAGAGAACAATAAGCAGGTAAAGATTTCCAATAACAAGGAAAAACTTTTGAAGGACTTCTCCAAAGCTTCTCCCTTATGAATTTCAATGAAGTAGCAATTTCAAGGCTTTTTCCCTCCTCCTCCTAAATCTGAAACAATTTTTTGGTACTTGTTAAAGTTAGGACTTTCATTTCATAGTATTTTATTGTTTGAATAATAGGACAAATGCGTATCCTAAATGCACACACTAAAAAAAAGTAAGATACTTTACCGTTAGGTCCCTGAAGGGATGCAGCAACAAACCCAAAGGAAGCTTAGCTTTGTTTAACAAAGCCTGTGTCTGTGGAATATTTGTCAGTGTACATCGAAATGAGCTGAAAGAAAAATTTTAAAACATGTTAAAAATATTGTGTTAATACCTGATTTTAATTAACTTAAAAATTTAAGAAATCTTGTGTTTTACAAAGCTGATTCCATAAAAATCAAAATGCAAAGAGATTTAAAAATAAGGCTCCTAAAGAAACAAAAAAAATGATCCCTAGTTTAGCAGTTCAGCAATCCAAGTATACCAACGCTAACTGGCAATAAAGAATCAGAACTGCTTTAGGTACAACGTTCCAAAATAAAACTGTATTTTTCTGTCCATTATGAAGATTTTTCCAGTGAAGGAACTACAGAAGGAAGTTCTGAGAACTAGAACTAGTTCTGAGAAAGCAATATTGATTCAAGAAACAGTAGAAAAGGATCTCAAAACACCGAGAGAGTCAAAAATCTTTTCTTTCATTTAACATGGAGGACGGACTTCAAGCTAATTCAAGGGACACTAAAAATATCCAATGCACAAACAGTGCTGCCCAAAGTGTTGCACACCTAAGAATGGTTTCCAGGCCCTCAGTTTTCCGATTTCTGTTTTCTGGTGTTGTTGCTAGAGCAGTAAGAACACTTTGGGGCAACAAAGAATACTTATTCTGGAATAACAGATAAAATCTTTGGGAAATAGCACTTTCCATTGTAACTAGCTGCACTATACTTGGGAGAGTTGGTAACACTACTTAATGTTAATTAGAGGTGAAAGGACATATCATGACTGCAGATTTATCATAGTAAAATATACTCAATTTATTCAATGTATTCAGGCATGATCATAATACTTTTCTAGAAAAAGTCCCATGCAATACTACAAAAATATTCTATGGAACATACTGCAAAACGTTCAGATGTTTATTAAAAGATTTTTTTTAAAATATATACAACAAGAAGAAGATTAAGCAGACTTTCAAAATATTAAGAAATCAGCTACACTCATCCTGCATATAATGTATTCTGATAGCAGGACAGGTTCAACATTTGCGTAAGCATGTGGAGAACAAACTTATTTTCAAGTGAAAGAAGTTTTATTAACTCATCACTAAGATTTAAAGTCAGGCAACAGTTTAGACATTTTTGACACTTTAAATAATTATTAGTCACTGAAAAATATAAGATGCTGTTCTAGACACAATACACTTACTCTGGACTGCAGTTTAATTTTCTAAGATCAGAATTCAAGTTAGGCACAGGTGCTGGAACTGAAGACACCGGTAAAATATTTCTATCATGTGTAAGGTTTACTGGTCTCAAGCTTTCTGGCTGCTGAGAATGCTGTAGACTTAACCCTCCTAAGGAAGTGGACAGCTGGTTCACGCCTGGATATTGCTGAAAAGGTAAGAGCAAGACAAGCAGGTAAACACACAATCATGTTTGAATAACAACCTTAAACCTTCTTGTACTCCCCTTTCTTCCAGACACATATTAAAAAAAAGATATAGCAGCAGGTAAAAACAAACCCAAATAAACAAGATGAGAGTTGTATGGCAGAAATTTAAAAATGCTAAGACAAATGTGACATACCTTCTAAATATGTATTACCAGACAAAATTCAAATTCATGACACAAACCACACAGGAGGTCACACAATCCTTCAATCTCTCCAGGCATAAGAAAACAAGAAAGGCTGACACAATTTCCCTCCCTGAACTCTGAAATGTAACTTTTACTGTGATGTAACTTTTCCAAGTTACAGACACTGTTTTCATATATTTATTTTTAAATTAAAACAAAACTCTATAAGAAGAGAAAAGGTTAGGTTGGAAGGCACCTTTGTGGCTGGTAGTCTAACCCTTTGCTCAAGCAAGGCTAACTTAAAAGGTAATTTAGGTTGCCCACATAGACTTGTCCAGCTGAGTTTAGATAATACCTAAGGACTGACAATTTCACAGCATAATGTGTTCTAGTGCTTCCCCACTCCCGTCCTGAAGATTATTCTCCTTTTATGTCCAACCAGAATTCACCTGCTGCAACTGCTGTTGTTTTACTTCATGCTCCTGGAAAGAGCCTAACTCCATCTCGTCTTATAGTGAAGATTAAGCCAATCCTTTCAATTAAAATACCCGTAGAAAACCCAAACATTTCTTCCAGGTCACATTCTACATTACCCCTGTAACAGTGAAAGTTACATCCGAAGTTATGGTGCTACTCCCAGTACAGTAAGGAATTTTAATCACCTACTGGGAGGCACACTTAGAATTTTCATTCAAAAGCCTTCAGACAAGTTTCAATCCAGAGCTATGATATCAATATTACACTTAACATTCGTTGTCTCAGAAACTTTAAAAATAAAACACAAAATATGAAAATAAGGGGGAAATATATCATGCAGAAAAAGGTTTTCCCAGGATGTTGCTTCATGAAGTACCCTTTAAATTAAAAATACAAACCTGTGGATAGTGCTGAAAACCAGGATGGTGGCCTGGATTACCAGGCTGCACAGGAGTAGGTGAGGCTGCATTTTGGTAGCCAGGCTGCATTGCTGGATATCCATAACCAAAGGGCTTGGAAGCTTTTGATGTTTGTGGGACTGATGGAGCTGGGCTACTGGTCACAGAACGTGTATCTGGATGGACAAAAGAAATCCCACAGCTATTGAATATACTATTTCCTTCTTAATTTGTATGTAACTCCAAAATGCTTTACAAAAAACATTTCCATTTACATTTTCATTATCCATCGAGTTATTTTTCTGCATTGAAAAAAAAAAACACTAGCAAGGAAGATTACTGCAATTATACTGACAAAGACGATATTTGTAGGAAGATGACCATAGACTTCTGTTACTACTAACAGAATGTTACTTTACAAAAAGAAAAGAGACAACTTGAAAAAAAATAAATTTCAATTGTATAAGAAAAGAAAAACCTCCTACAATCATTTTATACCAACATATATATTTGATGTAAACCACAAGGGACCATTCATGCTTAGTCTCCATTCTATTACTTTTGAACACTGTTGTGGTGGTTTTACCACAAATTCAGTGATTTTGGAGCAGAGACTCTGAGAGAAGTCACAAACACACCCCAAAAATGAAGAAAACACACAAAAATCACAGTTTATTTTGCGCAAACACCAAAACCCGACAAATAAAGTGCAAAACAGATAAACAAATTTTTCCAGGGCCCGCGTTTGAGGTGAGGATGCTCTGGAGATAGTGCTTGTCTCTCTCTCCCTCTGAGCCCGGCTGAGAGACTCCGGGGTGGTTAGCAGGGAGCANAAGGGCGATAGAAGAAGCCATGCGGGCATGGGGGTGGGCGGCCCCGGAGCAGAAAGCAGTCGCCAGGGCCACCAGCGCAAGGCAAAGTCGCCGTACCATGGCTTGATCGTTTTTAACTTTCATTTTTTAGCCCCACGACAACTGTCAAAACATAGTTCTACATATTCATATATATTCTATATATTCTACTCATCCTATAATTTTCAATTACTTCATTAAAAGCTGTGTCTACATTTAAAGAATAGTTTGGTCATCTTAGCCTTATATTTTGACAGTATTTTAAGTGGTAGAGAAGAAATTAAACATGAATGTTGTCATTTGCCATTTATTACGCTGATGCAAGTTCCTCCTGTATATTCCTGCAGCACAGTTTAGTTCCACTTTTTTTAAAGACCAAACAGAAAGTAAGACATAGACCTAAATTCACAGAGAAGAGTTGTAAAGAGATGAAACCACTCTTTAGAAACCTCTACAAACAGGAGCTAAGTTTCAGAAGAATTTAAGCTTGGTAAAATCCACTGGGCAAAGTGGCAAGAAAAGACTCAAAGCACTCAAGAAATCAACTGCCAAGAAACTATGTTTGGCATCAACACCCCAGAAGGGAAAAAAGAAACAAACAAATATAAAAAAACCATTAACAGATCAAAAAAAATTAATGTTGACCCTGTTAATCTTTCAGGAAAATAGAAGGAACAAGTTATTTTTAGAATATGCCTTCAAGAGAATCAAAATGGCTAGTTATTAGGTGAGAAATTACAATTTGTAATCCTGCAGCCATGTCTCTGCTACCCAGACTGCAAAAGCTAGACCCTACATGGATAGCAATATCAGCTTTTTAACTGACAGAGACCTCCCTTTACACAGGAATCCATCTAAGCAAAGTAAACTATTATGACACTTCCAGGGGCCAGAGCAAGGCAAAAGGCCAGAGGGGAAGGCCCTCCAAATTAATCCAATTACCATTTAAAACACTGGCTAACATACTTTGAATAGCACCTTTTCCACATGATCTCAATATGGCAGCTCTACAGATTTCAAGATCAAGGTAGCCAGCTAGTAGGTTCACTTGGAACCAAGGTGACAGTCCTGGTCTTTTCAGAGTTAAAAATAAGCAAAATAGCAGCCATTTTCTTTAAATGTAGAAAAAGAGAAGAAAATACATACAGTGTAACCTAGAAAAAATGCTGCTTTCACACTTAGCATACTTTCAGCACTAACCTCAATACTATAATGGAAAGTATGACTTGTGATTCAGGGAATTTTTATTAAGTGATTATGTCAATTTCAGTATTAAAACTGTGAAGTGATTAAAAAAGGCATCTCTGTTTTCTCTGATGATTTCCTCCACTTCTTTCATCTATTTGTTAATTAACAATAAACAACACCAGAAATAATAAAAATCACATTTAGGTAATTAAATAATTAAAAAAACCTGCTTACCTGGATAGCCACCTCCTTCCAGGGCATCGTAATTGTTCAGAACAGGAGAGGCACTGCTTGTAGTAGAAGAACTATCAAGTGCTAGGGGAGGAAAATGGTTTAATTTTAGGTACTTCAGAAGTGGCAACCATTTTATAAATAACAGACTGAGAATTTTTTCTAAAAACTTGGATAAGAAACTGGAAAGAACGATCCTGAGCAAAACTCCCACCACTTCAGCCCTAATACTTGAAAACTATTACCACTGCAAAGAGGAAAGGGAAGAAGATAAAATCAACATGATACTAAAAGACAAACAAGCACATATCCAACAAACAGCAAGAGAGATCAATGAGAAAAGGAAAAAAAAAGGACAAAAACAATGAATGAAATAATATGAATAATTTTTCTATTCTACTAAACCAAAGTTCTTTCTCGAGTACATCAACTGAAGCCATCCACATTTTTAAAATAGTCCATTCATGACTTTCTTCAAAACTGCAAACAACTGAATATTCCCCATCACCCTCAGAGTGATTATGCACCATCTCCACCTTCAAGCCAAACTGTCAAGTATTTAATTCTTCCCTTCTTTCTGCACCACTGCAATTCACAGCTTGTTTTCAGTCTAAAGCTTCTATTTTCCATTATCATTGGCAAGAGGTCTCAGATACAGACAGAATAAACAATTAATTTTGGTTCAGCCAAAAGTAACTAAGAAAGAAGTAACTATATAAAAGTAAGTACCAAAATTTAACTCGAGAGATAAAAAAGGCACAATGAGCACATATATAATTGTTCAGCACTAAAGAAACTCCTACTTCTTCATTTCTAGTTCAACCTTCGCACAGATCTGGAATATTTTGTTGTAAAACACTGCAAGCAAAAAAAAAATATAAAAACATCTCTTCCAATGCCAATTCAGGTACATTTCCAAAAAATGAAGGGATAAAGAGATGAAATGTATCTGCTTCTTAAGGCACACCAAGCCATGAAGTGTGACAGAAAAGAGTCTATTTAAGAATTAAAAAAAGGGAATTACATGTATGATTTTTTATGGCAGAACAGACTCATAAGATTCACTGACATTGTTCTACTCAGACAGATCAACCACGACCACACATCCCATTGCAAAGCTGAAAGCATTTCATGGGAGAAATTCAATGATGGAACATCGAAGATTTGATTGTTCTTCAACTTGGATATCCAAGTAAAGAGACTCTTGCCTATGAAACATAACATTACTGACATTTGGGACACAGCAACACCTCGGCACTGTCAGGACCATATAGATTATTTTTGAGCGTTTTGCTTTTAAAGCTACAGAAACAGAAATACTATCAAAAAAACCCCAAACACAAACAATAACATATTATTTAAACTAAAATTTAGCATTGTGACACACTCATAAAAATCTTAGTTTTCAGATTTGTACTGTGTAGTTCCTTCTTTTTTAATCCTGGAGGTTACAAAAGAACATAACTGCAAGATATCTCTCTCTTCTAGAAATTGAAGGAAACAGTTTCCTTACTTTGTTCCCTGAGCAGGAACAAGGCTTGTAAAGTTGTGCTAAGTCCTACTACAGAAAAAAGAAGCTACACAAACACAAATAACCAGATTTCCAACACCTTACTTTTCATAAAACCACTGGGACAGTGAGCTAAAAACCTGTCTACTGAATCTGTTTAGGACTGACATTAACTCCTGGTGACAAGATGCTTATTAATCAAGTGGCCTAGATACTGAACCTGGGTGCCCTTTCATTCTTTTCCATAAGATAAATTTAAATACAATGATACTTTCAAGGCTACAGGCTTTAGTGGATTACAGAGCTTGAGAGAGAAAGATCATAGGGACTTTGTTTAGGGAATAAAATAAGGAGAAAAAGGTTACAAGTGATGAAAAACCCCCAACTGACGTAACCTTTGAGAAAAACCTTGACATGGGAACCCAACACGCTGTTCTTAATTATGACCTGGATATCATCATTGTTTTGCTCCATTCTTCATAGAATTATTAGCTATTATTAGCTATTTTCACAGTATTCTAGTTGATGATTTAATTACTTTAATCAAACTCTGAATTATATGGCACTTATTTTTATCTGACTAGTTACAACATGAATTACAAACTTAAAGGGAAAGCTACAAAAGTTTGCTAGTCCAAATCAATACTAAAAGCCAGCACACACAAATAGGAGTAGGACACCAGCACAACATATGTGTTATTACTTCAATCTATCAGCAGTGGTAGTAGTCTCAAGCTTATATCAAAAGGCTGTTTACACTGTTACCACTTATATAAACGTAAAGACTCCTTTAAGTTTGAAGGAAAAAAGTTAACACAATTCAAGAAACTAAGGTTTTCAAGAAACTCACAAAATCAGACCATTCTGACAAAACAGGCAGAATCCTTGCAACCAAGCACCTAACATTTCAATCGATCAGAACCAAATGCTTCTTAAAAGAATGTGTTGATTTTTTCTTAAGTATTACTATAAAGTAAGCAGATTAAAACTGAACCCCATGTGCCTGACCATTGCTATACCTTAGACAGAGAAAAAAACCAGCACAGAATAATTTACTGTCACAAAAAGCACACTTACTACCTTTTGGTGTTTACTATCTTAATTGTCCTCACAAAATGAGAATCAAGGTAATCGTTGTTTAGTGTCATGACACAATAGGCATCTAGTTGCTTAACATAAGCAATTATCAGTCTCAGTTCTACAGTTAATTATCTTTAGTTAAGTTTAAAGCCCAGTGCAAATCAAAATACTAAAAAACATGTGAGTCTTGTAAGTTTTGAATATTACTTTGTTAGCTTAGTAAAACATGTGATATTAATATTACCAAAAAAACCAAACAGTTGTTGGTCACTACTGAACTCCTTTTTGTTTACTATTCTAGTAACAGCTGGGAAATTTCTAGTTAACTTGATACATAATGAGTCAGAGGGATGTTTTGTCCTAAGGGAAGAAAAAGTTTCAGGAGATGGAAATACGGAGAAAAACCTTGAGTAGGAAGAGAACAAAATACTGGTGTAAAGCTAAAGCCAACCTGCTTCCTCATCCTCCTCATCCTCTTCCTCATCATCTGAACTTGATGACAAGGGAGCTGGTGCAGAGCTAGCTTGATTATTAACATATCCACCATACTGCATGCCTGTGAAGTGGAAAGCACAAACATAAGAGTCAGACAGACAGGAAAGACAAGAAACGAAAGTCACAAATCATTGCATTAAAAGTGAGAGTAATTAGCTGTTCTAGAGAAAATCCCAACATGCAAAAAGTTACATCTGCAACCTGAGAAGCAGTTTTTAGGGGCTAGTTCAGCAGAGAATTAGTAGCACAAGGAAGTTAGCAGGAAATTTTGGGTGTGTGTATGTGCATGTGTATCAGGAAGTTAAAACACACACAGACTTCCTATGTATCTATTTAATATCAATCTGTCCACTGGAATACTTTCACAAATCAATACATAGAAATGAATGAGCCATTTCCAGACAAATTCAAACTATGTTAAGAAAATGTTTAGTATCAACTTTTGCTTGGCACAACTGCCTGTTTTAAGACAAAAATAATTCATGTTGGAATTCTGAACACTCAGAAATGAATGAAATATACTGCTGTTAACACAGGCAAGAGTACAAACACACAGAGAGCACAACACATCAGTGAAATTTAAGACAGGCAAACCTGAAAATTTGGTTTGTCTTACTTTTAAATTAGTGTCTAAATTCAGGCTCACAGACCCATATTTAAGCACCTAAATACAATATCCACATCTAGTATCTGGCGACAATGCAACAACTGCTACTGATGTCACCTCCAAAGCACAACTTACTAGATTTTTTTGGTGTTTTTTTGTTTTTGTTTGCTTTTACAGTATCTATATATGTGCACAATACACAAAAGCAACACATAAGTATAACATTTTCAAACAGAGTAAAGCATGCAGCAAGGGCTTATAATTTCCTACATTATTTGTTATTGATGTAATTTCAGCATCCCCAAGAAATCTCAAGTTTCTCCTGTCATAAGGCAGAGTTAGCAAGGATTTTAAATATGCTTGTGGTCAGGCAGTGACGTTCTAAATAAATCAAAGTGATCATTGTTTCTCTTTTAGCAATCTAATGGATTGATGGCAAGAAAATATTTTAATTCTTCAAAACTCTTCAAGATTTTTCAGATTCTTGGGAGTTTATTTTTTTTCCCCCTCATAGAAACACTGTGGCACCACTTTATTTTAATACTATAAAGAACTAAAGAAGTGTTATGCATAATCTGAAACCATCAGAGTAATTAATAACATTCCCATCCAGAACTTAAATCAACCATATCAACCTTTATTTTATTTAAACTATGGGCTATAACTTCTGTTAGGTTCATGGCTTTTCAGAAAAGGGATGGCAAATGAACCTAAGAGAAGCACTTCAATTTTACTTTGAAAAACCCCAACAGAACCAAGT